>JAUOBV010160675.1:0-20510 GCA_032360425.1 Rubia occidens | reverse complement strand
ATAAATTTCAATTAGTATATAGTAGACTCTAATATCATCATGTGAGATATTGTTAGACTCCTATGTTTACGTAGTTTCTAAATATCGAATTTTAATATACAATTAATATCCGTAATTAAATTTATTGATGGTCAAACATGGTCTGAGAAAGTTGATAAAAAATAGGCCAAAACTGGTGGGACGAAGGGAGTAAAAGAAAGGGAAGATTTAAAAGCAGTTTATAACTTAAAGAAAGCTTAGTAATGGAATGAACTGAAAAGTAGTTTAGTATTTTGATTTAGTGAGAAAAAAAAGTAAATTAGATTTTTAAATGGCTCATCTATACTTACTACATACTAAAACAACAAGTTTTTTGCCAAATGTCCTCTCTACAATTTTTCACATCATCATTTAAAAATATATTTTCTTTCAATAAATTCACTTGAAATCAATATTTACAAAGCATTCCACCTTCTGAATCAATTACTGCATTTAGTTTATTTTTAAATACAAAGCATTCATTATATAATCCGTTTTTTTAATTCCAAAGTATTCTTTTGTTAAAAGACGAGTTTAAAAATAAATGCACCCCTAAGTCAACTTTCTCTGTCGTTCCTAACCTAAGGGTGAAACATTTTAGGTTTTATCTTCTTGCTCCCTAGAATATCCAGTAGAGCGAGAGCGGCTTCATTTTTTCCCTCTTTTTTGTTCATATTTTGGTGAGATTATTTAATGTTTGATGTTTTTCTCAGTATTATACAAAGATGTTTGATGATTTGTCTCAGTGGCTGATTCAACTTTTTTTCTACTCTTCGTTTCCACAGACTCGGAATGGAACCGGTTATCAAGAGGTTGAGTGTATGTGATTTAAGTGATTTTTCTCTTTGGTTTTTGGATTTCAAATTGTGATTATGTGATATTGTATTTGAGTTTTGTTTCATTTCAGACTCTTTAAAAGACAGTTAAATTCATCTCCCTAAGTGAACTATGATGTACAAGTAAACACAGGTCTGAGCTCCTCAATCATGGAATCAGATTCTGTCATCATTTCTCTACTCCTCTTTTTATGTCTCGGCAAATCTATGTTTTTGAGAAACCAAATATAGTCAGACAAGTTAGTTGTCCAAAAGCCATATTTTTTATCAGGTTTCTAGAGTTCTTCCACAGACTCTCCTCCCATGGGATAGTGATGTACAACGTTTGTTTGTGTGAAAGGCTGTGTAGTTGAAAACTTTTGGTTGTCTTTCTTAAGCTAACCCTAGCATCACGGGGAAAGATGGTAAGTTATTTTCACTGTAAAATGTTAGAAGAAGCGTGAAATTTAATCTACTTTTGTTATCAAAATATTCTTTTTGTTTAACGAGGAGTTTGAAAATGAATGCATGCTTACCATAACTAATTAAGTCGATATTTATATTACTGTATCTCCATAAAAATGGAAGATAATCAGTCATTCAATCACTCCATATAGGTACGGATACATTTAAGATTTTGCGAGTGTTTTCATTCGTTGATCTTTTCCTTTCCCTTCTCTGAATGAATTTGTTATTTCCAATGTTGTTTAGCTCAATCACTCCATATAGGTACGAATACATTTAAGATTTTGCTAGTGTTTTCATTCATTGATCTTTTCTTTTCCCTTCTCTGAATGAATTTGTTATTTCCGATATTGATTAGCTGGGATGGGGTTTTTTGTGCATGTATATGTTTGCTGATTAGTTGTGTGTATATGTTTGCTGTGAAGGATCCTAAGAAACAGAAGATTGAAAAGGATAGTGGTAAAAACCGAAGATGAAGCAGAGGAGTCAATGGAGCAGAAACTATCTAACTCCGCAATGTGAACGGCTACAGGAGTTTGGAATGGCATGAAATATTGAGTCAGTTCCCTCGATTCACGAGTAGGTAATTTCATTCATGTTTTCTATTAATTCGGTCTTGGCTATTCAGTTTTTTATGTACATCTATTGATACCTCTATGATTGGGTTTTGCGGAGAATTTTAAGTTTGATAGCTATGATTGCTCTTTGTATCGAATTTGTAACTGTGATGCGAAGTTTGAACATAAAAATCTCAGGTCTCTTCCTTTTAGCATTTTTAGTTATATGGGTTTTTAAGCATCTGTAGATCGTGTTGACAACATGACAGGTGCATTAAGTACAACGGTAAAAGAGATTGAAAAGGCTCTTGGAAATGGAGATGGGGAACGTCTGGATGATCCGGGCGAATTGGGTTAAGAAGATTGAGAGTTGCTCTTTATCTGCTTTCAGGTTATTCCTCCTGGAATGGACTTCAGTAGTGTCAAAAATCAAGAAGACAATGCTGAGCTTGATGGTGAGCTAGGATCATTGTATAACAATGATGAATCATATGTCAGAATGCATCTTCACCAATATGGACAGAATTGACTTTGTATTCATTTTTTTATATTTCCCATTTTTCTGTCAGGACATCTCTTTTTTTCTTTCCAAATTCTTCCGAAGGTGGTGCAGTTTTTTAAGAATCCCCACAAGCCGGTGAGTGTACCTTTTCCATTCCTTGGATCGTCTGACAAAAGTTTTATGCTACGCGTGTGATCTTGCAATAAAGGGTCATCTGAACCTTTTGTCTTTCTTCATGCTATGAAGTATTAAATCGTATGCAATTTCATATTGTTTGAGTAGACAAAATATGAATTACAACTCTTGTGTTTGCAATTTATTGGTCCTAACATCTATTTTATTGTTAGTGATGCAGTCAAATTCTCAAGAACAAATACAGGATTAAGCGGTTGCCTAAAACTATTTGAGGTGTGATGTGCAGAGTTTCTTCTAAATACATAGAGGTAATTATTCTAAATTTTCCTTTGTTAGACTGATTGATTTGACTTTGAAGAGACTCATATTGTAGTAAGATATGGTTGTGACAGATAAAATTTGGATATGCAAGTAAAAGTCACTCATGAGCAAAATGACATTTGGCAAATTAGAATTCTTGAGTTGGCATGTATGTGTCTTTTTCTTGAATTTCCCACTATATATTTAGTTTTTAAGAATCTCTGTGTTGGTAAAGTTTGGTTCAGTGGCTTCTTGGTAAATGGTGTTTTTATAGTGTGGAGAAGTATATTATTCTTCTTACTATGAAGAGAAGTTCAAGAAACCCCTTTAAATGTACTGTAAAAGAAGCAGCAAACTTGGGAGTTTAAGCATTTTTGCCATCTGATTATGCATTTTAAGGGATTTGTATTAGTTTGATATGATTAAGTTGTATGGTTGAGCAGGTTTATCTCTGGAAAGTGCATTTATAAGGATACAATAACCAGGAATTTTGCAGCAGCTGTTTACCAAGTGAGTTTGTGCCTCACTAGCTTCTTTTGTGTTTACATGTTGATCATATTCATATCGATCGAGATGGTTGTTATATCAGAAGTCTTGATAGAAATATTACTTTTTTATGAACTATTACTTATAATCAAAATGTAAATAATTTGTGGGAATGGGAAGAAGGAAATTTGTATGATGTTAATCTAAGAGTAGAAAGTACAACTGTGAAACCTGTACTGCTTTAGAAAATTACACATATTCTGATTCTGCCTTTCTTGTTGTTCCCATTTTTTTGTGCGTAATTTCTTATCTTTGCATAATATGCCTATTCTTCTTTTCTATTGGAAATGGGGGAGAGGTTGGCACGGGTGTGATCTATGCATCATCTTATTGATCTATGCATGAATTTATTTGTTAAGCATGAACTTGCTTTGCTTGACCACACTTACGGATCTATGTATGATCATCCCAATTCCAAAGTAATCTTTTAAAGTTCAAGCATCACGAAATTGAAAGGTCGATACTGATGTTTTTTTTATCTTCTCTTCACATGTTGGAGAGCAGATTTTGATGTGCATTCATTGATCTTACATATTGTGGTGTGTTGTCTTGTGATATTACATATGAAGATTAGAGTTAAGGGAGCAAAGTTGGCATAATTAGCTATCGAGTTCGAGAACCATGTTGAAGAAGTTGTGGTAACCAAGATGCTATTATGGATGTCACCCTAACTGAGGCTGAGAACGGTGTAGTGCTTGATGGAGCTGATGAACAAGTCACTGATGAGGAGGAAATCCAGTCCAATTACTTCTGAGCTAAAGGCAAGAAATCATAGCCATTGTTACTCCTGAGCAAGCTGGGGCACAGAGCTATGAATACTTCCGTTTCCTCTCCCTACTTGGACAGAAATGTTATTTAAATTTCGAGAGATTAATATTTAATGTCTTAAATCCCCCCACTCTCTAGCTTTCCATAGATTCTCTTAATATGTTTTCAATTTTAATATTATGACCCAGGTATTCTTTAGTGAGGTTTCATTTGGGAGTATATCATATGCATCAGGGTTGTCTGTAATTAGATAGTATGTGAGGAATATCTTTGTATAGTCCTCTAAGATTATTACTATTAGTCGTCGGCCTATTAGTAAAAAAATTAGATATTCATTTTATCTGAATAAATTTTATCTTCTTTACTGTATTCTATTTATATAATTGAATAAAATACTTATAGCAAAGTCTTGGGAAAGATAGGGTTGAATTAGAATTATAGAAAAGTAAAAGGTTTTAGTTGCAATATTAAAAAGTTATTATGCAACGTGCAGTTGTTATAATTATATGACCCGATTAATGCAATAAAAAAATTTATCTTTATTTTCTTCTAATTTGCAGTTTAAAATTTGATCTTTCCATAACTCTGTTTTTTAAGAGACATACTCAATACTTATTCTATAATAAATAAGAAGATAATTAATTTAAAATTATATTAACTATTAAAATTATTAACTATGTTATATTAATTATTTTCGTTCAAAAATCCGTACGTAGACACGGGTATTATCTAGTTATTTATAAGGTCCATTATTTTCTTCCCCTTCTCTCCATTTAATAATTTAGTTCCTTACCTAAATTACCCGTGGTTAATTTTTGGAGTTGTAAAGTATGTTAATGTATGGGTGTTGCAATATTCCTTAACTATTAATCGTTTTTGGATTTGAATATATGTTTTACAATTATATTTAAGATTAATATTAGGCTAGTTTTATTCCATTCTTATTTTGGATTCTAGAGTCAAGGGCAGCCCAGGAAAGTGCAAAGCATGCGTCTTCATTAGGCCGAGAATTTGAATGGGTTAAAAATTATTATTTTTTACAATCTATATAAATCAACTTTTTTCTCCTTATTTGAGTATTTGCTAGCTTTTCAACATAAAAAATCTTATAAATATGGCCTTCTTAAAAGGCAACAAAATACAAAATTAAAAGGCAATGATATTTTGGACCAAATTAAAAGTCAATAAAAGATAATTTTCAACTAAGTACTTTTGTTATGTTTCAACAAAGCTTCTTTTTAGAAAATATTTTGAATTCCAACCTATAAATTTAAAGGCCTTTTCAGTTTAAAATTTGCATGTTTGTTTGGACTGTTGGAAAATTTTAAATTGGAATATAGAAATGAAATATTTATATTGTTCGGTGGTATACTCTTCGTCTTTTATTAAACAAAATCTCACTTTGATTTTTTGAAATTAAAACTCATAAGTTTAACTGTTATTATCTTTATACACACATATATACACGCACACACATTACTAAATGTTACAAAAAATATTTTTTTAAACTATATGCTATGCAAAATCTAACACTTTCTTGCGTGATATTGAAATATTTATATATTAATGAAATTTTATGAAGACGCACTTTTAAATTTAATGAGATTAGGGGTAGAATAAGTTATATTGATGCAGAGAGACAAAAAATTATAATTTTCACAACAATTAAGTTGTTGCATTGCTTCGACTATTTCTTGCAATAACAAACCAATATATGATAATATCACTAAAAAAATTTGAATTTACATCAATGTTTTTTCGTCATTTATTTTGCATCAAAATTTTTTAAATAAAAGGGCCCAAGTTAAATTATTGTTTCCGGCCTCGATATATTTTGGAGTAGCACTGTCTGTAGTTTGGGAGATCTGTATAATTCTCCTCGAAGTCTGTTTGTAGCGAGTTTGATAATCGAATACTTATGTTCTTGTTTGATAATTCTCCCCTCGGGATCTAGTGGCCATGTGTAATATTGTTCCCGACACATTGATTAATGAGTGTACCCTTTTGGTTAGTAATATGAATATATATTCTGCCTCATGGACCTAACACATTCTTAGTGAACCACATAAAAATATTTTTGTTGTTCTTTAATTCTCTAGTCTCTAATTGCATCTGTCACAACAAACTGGTATCAGAGTCGAATCTGTTTTGGTTTGAAACTCCAATTTTTTTTATTTTACAAAGATGTCAACTTTTAACGTGATGATTCACAAATTCACTAGGAGAAATAGTTTTACTGTATGGGATAGGAAGATGCAAGCCCTAATGAACCAACAAATGGATGTGGGTGTCTCTCTCTACGAAAGGGAAGAAGGCAAGCCCTGATGACAAAAATTTAAGTAACCTAAAAGGATCACTAGAAAATCATGCTAAGCTTGGTTGATGATGTCATCACTAAGGTTGTTGGTGAAGAATCTATCGCTAGTCCGTGATTGAAGTTAGATGTCTAGACATAATAAAATATTTAACCAATAAGCTACATTTGAAGCAATGTATACTCAATTTGTACATGCAAGCAGGTATGCCTCTTATAGATCATTTAGATCAACTAAATACCATTCTTTAGACCTCCATAGAATTGAAATTAAAATATATGATGGGGATATCACTGTAATGTTGTTGGTATCTTTACCTTTATCATATGAGAATTTCGTTGATTTTTTAATTGTTGATAAATATAACTCCCTCTAGAAGAAGTCTGGTCTTTATACCAGAGAGGTTTACCATAAGGAAATATAAAAGCATGCATCAAGGTTGGTTCTTACTAGGAATAAGGGTTAAGGAAAATCTGGTCAAATCATAAAATATTGTATTCTATAGGTCCTAGCAGTAATATGTCTATAACTACTATAAGGAGGAAGGTCATTGGGAAAAAAGAATGTCCTGAGAAAAAGAGGCAGCAGGAAAAGATGGAAGGTTATGTTTATTTAGCTAAAGCTGATGGTAACTCTGAAGTAATTAGTCACATTTTAGGGATGTATGGATTCTTGACACTCGGGCGTCTTACCATATTTTCTACATAAGGAGTAATTTTAAACTTATGAGCAGATAGATGGGGAAAAAGTTTCTATGGTCAATAATATTGGTATGCAAGGTGGTTGGAATAAGCTCAATTAGGATACAGACTCACGATGGTACATTCTTCACCTTGAACTAGGTTAGGAATGTTCCACCAATAAACCTCTAGAAACAGATATCCCCAAGTCTCTCGATTGTAAGGATTCAGTTTCTAAGGTGAAGGTAAAGTTATGAATATCCAAAAGGGTTCGAAGGTAGATCTGAAAGGTGTGAAACGTGCTGTAAAGTCATATAGATTTCATTGCTTATTATGTTAGCATTTTTGAACTAATGTTGAAAAAGAAAAATGTTCTATGTTGAAACATACATAAAGATAAGGGTTGATTGATGATAGAATATTGCGTGATAGTCGTTTATGGAAACATGGAGATTGTGTAATATTGATTCAGATGTGTTTGAAGCATAATGGATTTATGGAAAATCCCTACAATTGTGTAATTGGATTGATGGAATGTTATGGGATATTTGAGATAAGGAAAATCCATTTATTTATGAGATTTGTATATGTTTCATAAGCAGATAAGGAATATGAATAGTATGGAGATAATCATGGAGAGTTCCGATCTGCTCAAGGGACTATATATAGTGGACATCACGGCTGCATTACTCACAAATTTCATTGAGAAAATATGCACTCATATTTTATATCTTTCCGAGAGTTTTTATGAGAGCAGGTATACATATGTTCCAACATACCGTGACCAGTTGATTAGTTCAAATAGTATACCTTAATTCATCAGGAGGAGAATATCCAATGTTGACGAGTTTCGAGATCAGGGGGAGTCTAATCAAGGCGGATCGATAGCAAGGGGAGCTTACAAAATCCACACGTTGTAATTAGAAAAGATAAGTATAGTTGTATGGTGTACTTTGTATTGTATCTTTATGATTAGTTGATTTATTCTGAACTGAGCCAAGCCCCGCAGATATAGGTGATTTCACCGAACTGTGTAACAAAGTTGGGTGTGTCATGTCTTATTTTCTTTACATACTTGGTTAGATAGGATATGTTGGAACAGGGATCTAATAAATAAGCTAAAATGGTAAAACCAAAATTTTATTTGGTATCATAGCTTGGTCACTTACTCTTACCTTTTTTGTGTCAAGGAAAGTGTGATCTAGTTTTACCATGGTTACCAAAGAAGGAGCTTCTATGTCTCGGCCATCACTGCTAGAAGGAACAAACAACAACTATTAGAAGGCACACATGAGAGTTTTCATAAATTCACTGGATGAACTTGCATTGCCCTTTGTTGAAACCGAGTGGAATCACCCAATTGAAGATGATGAATCCAACTCGAAGTAGAAAGAGGGAGAGTCAAGTTCAAGGAAACAAAAGCTCAAAGATTAATCATCATGGTCTTCAGGTGAATTGAAGGCTTCATTGGCTAATTCAAAAGCATTAAATGCTATCTTCACAGTGGTGGATGAAAATCAGTTTAGACTTATATCTACATGTCATCAGGCTAAAAAGGCCGTGGATATTTTGCAGACAGTACATGAAGGAACCAATCGTGTACGTGAATCCAAATTATAGATGTTGGCTACTAAGTTAGAAGAATTGAAAATTAAGGATGGCACTATTTCCACGTTCATGGGAAACTCAGATACATTTCCAATATGGCATATCAACTGGGAAAGGTCTACAAGGAATCAAAGTTGGTAAAGAAGACTCGGAGATCACTGCCCAAAAATTTGCAATGAAGGTTGTGGCAATAGAAAAAGCTAGAGATGTATCCAAACTTTCCTTGGATGAGTTAATGGGATCATTACAAACGTATGAGATGAAAATGGAACATCCTGTAAAGAAAACTCAGAAGAAGTTAGCCTTCAAAGTATCTTCATCTTGGGATAACCATGAATCAGATAGTGATGATGGTTTTGAAGAACTTGCTCCCATCACTAATAATTTCTCAAGGATGCTAAAAAAGATGGTGAACAAGAAAGAACTGGAAGAAATATATCTCAAGAACAAAACTTTGGAAATAATTGTGGAACACGAATGGAGCAAGGAAATCAGTAGTTCCTAAGAAATCAAGGTGGTGAAGCAAAACAGCCAGGAAGGATTAAATGTAGAGAATGTGAAAGTTTCAGACATATTCAGGATGAATGTACTAATATTCAGAACAAACAAGGAAGTTCATATCTCACTTCATGGAGTGAGGATTAAGAAGATGAGAAAGATGAAGAGGAACTTGTAAACAATTATGTGGAATTTTGAGCGAATTGTTTTGATGATACAGATGGTTAGGACATATGTTCCAATAGAGATAACACTGTATGTTCCAACATAGGTTCCAATGATACCTCCAGCGATAATGAAGACCAACCTATGAGTGATGAAGAGATCTACACTGCATGTGAAAATATGTATGACATGTGGTTAAAAGTTGTTGACGCAAACAAATCCCTGAAAATGGAGAAAAATCAACTGGCTGAGAAGGATCTGCTAGTCCGAGTTGGAAAACTTAAGAATAAGATTGAGGAATTGAAATTGAGTCTACATTCTGCAACTGAGAGAGCAGAGATGGCAGAAGCAACAATTACCAAGTTAAACACTGGTAAGGCAAAGCTTGATGACATTCTGATCATGTGAAAAAGCTTTGGAGATAGACAAGGAATTGGCTATGACAACCCTTAAGGAAACATGGTCAATCTCAAGGCACAAGATCAAGAGATAAAGAAAAAAGGTTATCCAGACTCATCAATCAAAACCCCTCATTTGTAGCTACTGAATGTATCAAGGCCATACCGAGGAACAATTTCTCAAATTACTCAGAGATATTATGAACGGGCGACAACTGTCTGCATGCTCCAACATAAACAAGGTCCAATAATCAAAGATGGTCAGAAAGGTATGGATTATTAAACGTACCAAAAATTATTTATTTGCTCGTACTTCACTTATTGCACATTCTAAAGACTCGTGGTACTTTGATAGTGGTTTCTCTCAACACATGAATGGAACTCAAAATTTTCTAACAAAGATCAAACCATACGATGGTGGTTTCGTTACTTTTGGAGATGGGAAGTGAAGTAGTGTAATTGGCAAAGGTGAAATGCATATTGAAGGATTTCCTGTGTTCACTAGTGTATTGCTGGTTGAAGATCTAAAGGGGAATTTGTTGATTATCAGTCAATTGTGTGATGACAATATGATAGTTGAATTTCAGAAAGATAAATGTATTGTAAGATATGTCGAAGATAAAGTTCTTTTTGGTATTAGATCATCAAATAACTATTACATCTTTGAACAAGAAGTAAGATGTCTAAGTTTAAAGCAAGATGAAGGCACTCTGTGGCATATGAAGCTTGGTCATATCAACTACAAAACCTTGGTGAAAATTGCCAAATCAAAGGCAGTACGAGGTATGCCTACACTTACAAGAAAATGTGGAATTGTGTGCGGACCATGTCAACAAGGTAAACAAATTAAATCTCATCACTCTTCGGTATAGTATATTACTACCTCAAGGAATCTTGAGCTACTTCATATGGATTTGATGGGTTCAGTCAACACACCAAGTGTGAGTTGTAAGAAGTATATTTTTATATGTGTTTATGACTTTTCTAGATACACTTGGGTGGCTTTTCTTAAAGAAAAATCTGATACTATGTATGTGTTTATAAGTATGGTGATAAAATTACAGATAGAGAAAGGAAGGCTGGTAGGAAATATTGTCAAAAGCAGAAGTGAACATGGCATGGAATTTGAAAATTCTCAATTCAGTGATTTCTGTGATGAACTTCATAGGAAATATTTTTCAGCATGAATTCTCTGCTCTAATCCCTCCGCAGCATAACGACATTGTAGAAAGGAAAAATAGAACACTGAAAGAGATGGCACAAGTCATGCTTGCTGGAAAAAGGAATACACAAAAAATGGTGGCCAGGAGTTGTCAATACATCTTGTTATACGATAAATTGTGTGTATCTTCGTCCATTCAATAGAAAATCACCATACGAGATTTGGAATGGAAGGAAACCAAGTGTATCTCACTTTCATGTGTTTGGAAGCAAGTGTTATGTTCTCAGAGACAGATATCCATTGGCAAAGTTTGACAGTCGTAGAAATATTTTGATATTTCTTGGTATTTTGTGAATAGCCGTGCTTACCATGTTTACAATCTACGAAACATTCTCTTATGGAGCCCATAAATGTAGTTGTGGATGATTCTAATGACAAACAGGGTTCGGGTGAAGAGAATATAAACCAATCGATGATCATGTTCCAACACAGTACAATTCATCCGAATAGCCATACTATGTTGGAACATCTGAGAAATCAAGAAGTCAGCCTAAACCTAAAAAATAAGAGTGTTTTGGAACATCCTTCCCCACAATAATATCGTGTGTTAAAATACAAGTTGTACAGGAACCTATCACAGGAAAAACCCGATTAATTCCTAGAGTGAACTACAAAGAACTAGCTGGAGTGCAATGTTTCATCTCACTAATTAAGCCAGAGAACTACAAGGAAGCACTACTTGACGAATATTGAATTGCGGAAATGTAAGAAGAGCTCGAGAAATTTGAACGCAATTATGATGGTATCTCATTCCTCGTCTTAAAGGGGTAAATGTTATTGGTACAAAGTGGATTTTCAAGAACAAGTTTGATGTTGATGGCTATATTACTTGTAATAAAGCTAGACTGGTGGCTCAAGGATACACTCAGCTTGAGAGAGTAGATTTTGATGATACTTTTGCACCAATTTCCAAGTTAGAATCTATTTGCATCTTACTTCCTATTGCTTGTACTATGAACTTTACATTATATCAAATAGATGTGAAAAGTGCCTCTTTTAATGGAGTGCTGAATGAGGAGGTGTATGTAGAACAACCTAAAGGAATTGAAGATCTTCACTATCCATATCACATGTATAGACTTAAGAAGGAACTACATGGTCTAAAACAGGCACCCAGAGCATGGGATGAGCAAGTGGATAACTTTCTTTTTAAGAAAGGTTATCGTCTAATGGGAGTAGATCGTACCCTATTTGTACTTAAAAATCTTTAAAAAAAATTGATTGCTCAAATTTACGTTGATGATATTGTGTTTGGCTCTACTTCATCATCTATGGTACAAGATTTTGTATCACTGATGCAGGCCGAGTTTGAGATGAGCATGATTGGAGAACTCACATATTTTCCAGGACTTCGGGTTAAGCAAGAAAATAATGGGTTGTTCATAAATCAAATTAGGTATGCCTTAAATCTAGTGAAGAGATCGGACAAAGTAGTGCTCGATCTGTACGAACTCCAATGGCAACTACACAAAAATTGGCAAAGGATGAGAAAGGTGTTTTAGTTGATCAGAAATTATAAAGAAGTATGATTGGGAGTCTTTTGTATCTTACTGCTAGCTGACCAGATATATATTTGAGTGTAGGTGTTTGTGCAAGATTCCAGGCAGATCCGAAGGAATCTCATTTGACTCCAGTAAAGAGAGTTATTTGATATGTTAGTGGGACTTCTGATTATGGAATATGGTATTCTAATAACTAAGATTCATGTCTTATTTTCAATAGTGATTCTGATTGGGCTGGTAATGCAGATGATCGCAAAAGTACTACTGGTAATTGTTTCTTTATTGGCATAAATTTGGTCTCTTGGTACAGTAAGAGGGAAAATTCAATCTCCTTATCATCTGCTGAAGCTGAGTATCTTGCTGCTGGGAGTTGTGCACAATTCTTATGGATGAAACAAATGTTAAATGACTATGGAATTCAACAAGAGCCATTTAAGATTATGTGTGATAACAAAACAGCATTTCATGTTCAGCACTCACGAACAAAGCATATGGATATCAGACATCATTTTATTAGAGATTTGGTTGAAAGACGGGATGTTGTGGTGGCCTATGTTCCAACATGTGAGAAGTATGCAGATATATTTAATAATACGTTGGACACTGAAACTTTTGAATTTGTCAGACAACACCAGGGTGTGTGTCAGATATGAGGTATTTTCTCCTTGACATTCCTCTGTACAGTTTGTTATAATTTCTTTTGGTTCTATTTTTTCATGTAAATTAGGAGAAAAAAGGGGGATTAAGAAGGTGTAAGCTATGTTGGAAATTCAAGAAGTTTGACATGAATTGATATGTGAAGAAAGGTAATGATGTGTCTTAGAAAGGGAAAAAGGTAACACGGTTAGAGAGGTGAAAAGGTAGGAGTTAATGTTGGTTCAAATTTTTTCCATCTCTTTACATTCCCTGTTTTTTGGCTATAAACTTCTTCTTCTCTACCAAATTTACAAATTTGGAAGTTATCTTGCCGATTTGGAGGTGTTTTTCAAAAACCACCTTGCCGAACCAAAAATCTCTTCCGAGATATTATCCAAAATAGCTACAATGGCTAGAAACAGGAATCAAGAGCATGTGTAGCTTCCTCGACTCACCTCTGGAAAACCAGAAAAGAAGAGTGATGCACCAAGCAAGTGAAATTCTCTATATCAAAATGTAACCAATCTTGAAACTACTCGCATAGTTTGGGAAGGAAGAAATTTTCGTTCTACGGATGAATTTTTTGAGTGGGTGCAAGAAAATAGAGTCACCATAGATTTGACAAAATTTGAAAACTTGAAATAGAAGTTTCTTGAGGTTGATGTAGAGGAGATACTGACGGGTGACATAGGAGATTTGGAAAATCTTGAAAATTATAATCCTAGGTTGCTAAGAGGTGCATATAGAGAGCATAGAGGAATGGACATATTCCATGTATTTTCATATATCCCCAGTCTGAGTTATATCCATATTGAAGAAATAGATGATAATTAGGATGAAGATTTGGAGGTGATCAGATCCTCTGATCAGATGAAAATGGTTTCATTTGAAGTTGTTGTTGCTCAAAGAAATGAAGAACTTGGGGCAATAAGGCCTATAATGATTGTCTTGTCTGTCTGATAGTTAAGAGGAAGATGAAGCTGGGTATGTTCCAACATACCAGGAGGAAGCTGAGCATGAGCACCCTATGGAAGTTGATGAACCAGAATTGCATTTTACAGGTGATAACATGGGAAATCAAGATTACCGGATGGAGGATGCTTATGGAGGATCTCGTTATGATGTGTGGAGATTTCTGAGGCTGAGAAGAGAGGGGGAGATGAACCAATAACTGAGGCTGATGAGACAAATCACTTGGAGAATGCTCAGAGAGAAAACCATGTTCCAACATTGGGAGTTGAAGATTATGATAATTCTGGATATGTTGGAACATAAGAAATTGCAGTGATTGAGCAGGAAGTTTTACCTAAGTCTGAGCATGTTCCAACACATGAATAAAACCTTACCTATTTCGGTGATGAGGTCTTAGATGAGTTCATTCAGACCAAGTTGTGGAAAGTTAAGAGGAAACAGCCAGAAGCTGAGTCATCCAAGCCAGCCAAGAGAAGCAAAATGGCAGGATCTTCTCCCAAAAAGAAGAAAACCACACTGCCTCCACCACCAGTAAGTGATTCAATCTCCACTATGTTTTATGATACTGGTTGTGAGGAGATGTGGGAGATTTTTACTTAGAGGAAGATTATACCTGAGAGAGTAGTTGAACGGAGGCTTATAGGCCTAGTGGTTTTTCTTATTTTGTCAAACTGATTGGGATTGTTGTTACTTTGTATGATGAGTATAACAAGCAGTTAGTCTCTGAGGTTTACTCTAATCTGATGGATGGAAGAGGAGGATTCTTCCTGGTGTGATATAGTATATATTCGGGGAAAGGTAATTAATTTTTCTGTTGCCAAGATTAACAGACTGATGGGATTGAAAACACCATAGTTTGGTGAAATTTTTTCTGAGGAGATGGATGTTACTGTTGATCAAATATTGGCTGAAGTCTCAGGTGGTGTTAAGGCTGAGTGGCCTGCAACTGGGTATTCTAAAGCATCCTGTCTATCTTCCCGATATTTTGGTCTCTATCAAATTGCAGTGAATTTTTGGATGCCTTCTACCAACACTACAACTTTAACAAGGGAAATGGCTAAACTGTTGTACTTCATTGGAACACAAAAGCCCATAAAATTAGGGTTGCTCGTGCAACAAAGCATTGTCATGTAAGCCATTTCTCCTAAGGCCAAACATGCTCTAGTATACCCAGGTCTTATTATTGAATTGGTCAAGAATGAAAAAGTGAAGGGGTATCTTGAAGATGAGATTGTGAAGATTGAGACCCTCAATCCTAACAAGAAGACTTTTGGGATGAGACAGGTTCATGATTTCCATGGAACCCTAAAGCAGCACATCTGCAAATGGAGAGAGGAATGCTAAGCTTGTATCTATAAATGCAAGACTGGGAGCTATTGTTTTTCTGATGGCTGCATTGGAAGTGGAGAAGGATAAGATTGAAATAGAAAAAGTACTATCAGAGGCATAAGCTGATGCTCCGGAACAGAATTAGATGTTTCTGTAAAGACTTCCAACATAGTTAGTGGTTATTTCATGGAGAGCAGATTTCTATTTTGTTGCTAATCTTTGTTCTGTTTTTTTAAATGTTTTTGTGACTTTGGCATATTCATGGCCCCAGAGGGAGAATATTTTAGAGGATTTTGGATATTATTTTTGCTATAATGTAATCTCAACAATTTTTGGATATCTGGTTTTAATTATCTTATTAATACAAATTTGGGTCATTCATATATGTTCTAACATTAGGAGATTTCTGGAATTCTTATGTTGTGGAAGTTGGAAGTTTTTATTTGGGTACTTTATTCCAAAATAGTTGGGTCCACAAAATGTTAAAGTAGGAGATTGTAAACTCACGTGGACTTCATTGATTATTATATTGACATTTGTGAACTAATGTTGAAAAATAAAAACGTCCTTATTGGAACATAGGAAAGATAAGGGTTGATTGATGATAGAATATTACGTGATATTGGTTTAAGGAAATATGGAGATTATGCAATATTTATTCAGACGTGTTTGAAGCATAATAGATTTATGGAAAATCCTACAATTGTGGAATTGGATTTTTGGAATATTATGAGATATTTGAGATAAGGAAAATCGCTTTATTTATGAGATTTGGATATGCTTCAGAAGTAGATAAGAAATAGGAATATTATGGAGATAATCATGGAGAGTTCTGATATGCTCAAGGGACTATATATAGTGGATATCACAGCTGCATTACTCACGAATTTCATTGAGAAAATATGCACTCAGATTTTATATCTTTCCGAGAGTTTTTGCGAGAGCCAGCATATATGTTCCAACATACCGTGACCTGTTGATTAGTTCAGAATTGTATACCTTAATTCCTCGGGAGGAGGAGATCCAGAGTCGACGTGTTTCGAGGTCAGAGGGAGTCCGATCAAGGCGGATCGGTAGTAAGGGGAGTTTGCAAAATTCACACGTTTATAATTAGAAAATATAAGTATAATTGCATGGTGTGCTTTGTACTGTATTTTTCTGATTAGTGAATTTATTCTGAATTGGGCCAGACCCAGCAGATGTAGGTGAATTTCACCGAACTGCGTAATCAAGTGTTGTGTGCTCGTGTGTAATTTTTCCTACCTACTTGATTAGATATGATATGTTGAAATACAAATCTAATAATTACGCTAAAAAGGTAAAATCAAAATTTCAATATAAAACCAGCGTCAATCAATTTCTCAGATGAGACCAGATTATTTACACACTTATTATATAAAATTAGAGATTATATATGGATTATTCAAAGGATTAATGGCTATTTTATTTGTTTAAAACATGGATCATGATTTGCTAGCAGACAGACACGTAGGGTTAAAAGAGTCAAAATCTGCTCCGGGGCAGTACAGTCGATGATTAAAGCTCGAATTAAATGGAGAAAACGTGGTCATCATGTTGGTTGAACTGATCTTGGTAAGTGATAAATGGCGAAGAAGCTCATAGACCTCAGGTCAAGTACAAATTTACCTCCATTTCTAAATGATTGATTCATCACAAATTCAATCATAATTGGAATAAAAGGAAATTGAATAACAAAACTTAAAAATAATTGGAGTAAGTGATTGAAATTTGAAAGCGATTTAGATTTTATTATTGAACGATTGAAATGCGCCAATCAAATAAAGATAGTTTTGAACTAATTAGGTTTATTCGGTGTGTTGTGTGGTTGGTAACATTTGTTTTTTAATTATTTCATTTTAAATGTGGTGAGCCTCTGACGTTTTTTCCTAAGTTATGGAAAATTATGGTTTAAACTGTAATTTTTTTTAAAAATCAGGATAAAATTTTTAAATTGTTTTAATCGGATCATAAACTTATAACTGCTGCATGTTGCATGATAAAATTTTAGCCATCAATGTAAATGAAAATTATATATTTGTATTAGAAAACTAACTAAATACAACCGAAGGTTCTGTGTATATAGTGCAAAAACGAAAATTTAATATACGTAAATGCGATGATAGTAAAAGCAACCAAATCATAATTAAAATAAATTTGAAAAATGTAAATAAAACAAAACAGCTTTATTTAAAACAGAAAATTTGAGAATGTATGCACAGTACGCCCCTCCAGTGGATCTGGTCTCGTGTCTGCCTGCTTTAATCAAACACGTGACCGCTTCACCTCTTTTCTTCGAACTGATCAGTAACTTGTTTTCATCCTTACAGAAAAGGAGTCAAACTTACGCGCAGGGCGGAGCCAGAAATTTTTGAATGGGGTAACCACTAATATATAATAAAAAATTAATGTGGTAAATTCAGTTAACCACTAATATATAATAAAAAAATTAATGTGGTAAATTCAGTTAACCACTAATATATAACAAAAAAAATCAACATAAACAAAGAAAGGCAAATCCAACTGCAGCACAATTGTAAGAATCTTTAAAAATTATTCAAGGCCAATTCAGACGGGGACCGAGGAGACGTACGTGTTAGCAGAGCAGGTATCAACGATCCACCATTAGCTACAGTTTTATCTACAGCCACAAAGACAAACACACACAGCAGCCAAATTGGAGAATATCAATCCATTGAATCCAATAGCAGCACAAATCTAAGGTTTTGATCAACAAATTATATCAATTCAGATCTTAAGATGTCAGAACAAATTAACCATCACAGAGAGCGCATCATCGGAACCTACTTTAAGCCAGCAGCAGCCCGAAGCAAATCCTGGACAACAATTATCGTATCCATAAGTCAATCTAGCACGAGCACGAACGATGTGAAATCACGGGAAATCTTGAAAAAAATCTGAAAAGAATCAATTCAACAATGGAACCATAGTAGGGAGGGATAAATATATAGCATCAATGTCCCAGGTAATATCACCTATCTAGTATCCTCGATCAATCGAACACACTGTAAGCTAAGACAATCTACAACCACAAACACAAGGGAAAGAAATCGGAGAACCAAGATCAGCACAAATAGTAGGGCCGAGAAGAATTACTTGGACCAATTAAGATGTTAAAGCGTCAATATCACATAAGTCGTGTGCAAACAAGTATCAGTAAGGCATCGACAGGTGATCAATCCACCGTAAGAAGTAAGCAGCACCGAGAAAGATTACAGGACCAATCAAGATGTCAAAAATATCACACAAGTCGTGTGCAACCAATTAAGGCACAGGTTGAGCATCACCGAGAAATAAAATGCTTATAAGTCATCAGCGTGTGACCAATCTACCTAAACAGAACACAGACAATAAGTCGTAGAGGTCTAGGAAACTGAATCCAGTAAAACAAAGACACTGACACAGAGAGATTGAGGAAACTGAATCAAATAATTGAACCCAAGTGCAAGGACATCTTTCAAGCATAATTGAAAGTTTAAAACACTACAGTATATTTTTTCTTCTTGAACCCGAGAACAAAAGAAAACAGAGGTTACATTTACAGAGCAATTCAGCAAACATGAAACACCATTACACGGTTTACACCAATATCCGATTACAAGACTACAATCTACAATATCTACAGAGTATAGACTACAGAGTACAGAGTACACTACAGACTACAATACAGAGCTCAGTCAGAGCAATTGAGCAAACACCAATATCTACAATTCACAAATCACAAATCACAAATCACAACTCAATCATTTAACAACTCGCATCGCATCGCATTCAATTCAATATCATTTAACAACTCAATCACAATTCACAAATCACAACTCAAGTCACAAACTTGGAGTTGGAGCTTATTCAATATCAATTCACAACTCACATGACTCACAAACGGAGGAGTTGACGGCGATGACGAACTAGCGGGGCAGAGGGCCGGTGGCGGAACCGCGGAAGCACGGTCTGAGCGCGGGCGGCGTCGGAGCCTCGGAGGAACTGGCGGAGGCGGAGCCGCGGAGAGCAGGGGCTGACTTTGAATGTTAACAAATTATTCCGATTTTCAGCTGAAGGAGAAGGAGACCTAGGGTTTGGTTTGTGTTCTTGGGCCGATTGGGTTTCAGCCCAATCGGCCCAATTTTTTTTGCCCTTCAGCATCGTAAAACGACGTCGTTTAACTAATCAAAACGACGTCGTTTTGATTAGTTAAACGACAAAAAAAAAGAAAACGCAGGTCGTCTTCTTCGCGCCTTCCACCGTCGGAGACGAACCGCGCACGGCGGCTCTGCAAATCCGACGACCATGGGGTTGCCAAAACCTAAAAGCTCCTATTTTTTTTAACCTATGGGGCAACCATGGTTGCCCCATGCCTCTGAATAGCTCCGCCCCTGTATGTAGGATTACATTTACACTTTGCTCTTGTTTTTTTAAAGAAAAGTGGAGGGGTTCTTATTGGTACCCCAAACCATGAACACACACATGGTATACACTAACAGTGCGTTGAAGCTTGAAGGCCTTCAACCCTAAATCTCTTCAGTCCTTTTTTTTTACGAGAAAAAAAAATTGAAGGCTATTACAAATTTTAGGATTGAAGATGATGCGTTGTTAAGAGGCACAGGAGAATCAGTTGGGATCTGGATTTAGTCGAATTTGCAAAGTTTATCTTATTTTTCTCTAAAATTACTAGTAAGCCTATGAAAAGCCGTCTTTAAGTAGGACAAATAGGGAACAAGCACATCATTGCAAGTTCTCTATTTCATCCTTTTATTTCTGCATTTGACTATAAGGTTCGATAACCGCATATTACAAAACACTCATAAGAATTTACTATCCCAGCTCTAGGCACTGATTAGTATCAACTATCAGTTCTTTCCCTTCAAAAGGGATCATCAAACAAGTAAAATGACGGGAGAAACTGAGTGTCGGCTACTGTCTCTCAATCTTTCAAGGAAGCTCGGGCGATTTCAAGCGCTTCCTCAACTGATGAAGCACTCTGCAGTTTAGCCTTGTCAACTGTTGGCTGGCTTCTAGCTAGTTGTGGAAGCAATTGAAACT
>JAUOBV010160567.1:0-12351 GCA_032360425.1 Rubia occidens | reverse complement strand
CGAATCCAATTAATTTAAATTACCCGCTATGGTATTTTGAACCCCACTGAAAATGTTTTAAATTTCTGAAGGATAAAATTGGTAAAGGGGAGCAAGAGAAAGCCATTTGGACAAAATGTGGTCCACGACAAGAGAAAAATAAATAAAGCTGATGAAGACTTTTAATTTATCCCGCCCCGCGCCAATGTTGCGGCCTTTTAATTAAATTAAAAAAGAAATCCAGCAGCCCGATGAGGCAAACAAGGCTGATTCTTCGCCGGTGTGATGAAACCAATGGCATTTTTTTAGTTTTCTTTGTGTACCACCTCTAATATTTTATGTTGATGTGGTCACAGAATCGACAGGTAAAATCGGAGCCCAAGACTTGGGTTTGTTAGGTCTAGTAAACAACAATTACTGGATAGAAGATACGTATCAGAATATCAATCACAGGTGTTTTTTTCCTATTATCTACCGTCTACACTGACTAAATAATCTTTTCTATGTTTGGGTAGAAAAGAGCGTTAGGAAATTGATTTCAAGTGAAAGTTCAAGATAATACAAATACAAAACATAAAACATAGATTTATTGGGGTTCATTAAATGTGTTGTCAACTTCCATGAAACGTTATTAAACGATGCCTTTTTCATCACAGAGGATCCAAACTGAAATTAAGAGAATCTCCCATGCAAGCGCAATTAGGTAAGTCTCTCTAGTCATGCCATACTAAGTGACTCCCAAGCTTAAATACCATCTCTAATGCAGGGCTTAATTAAGGGCGCCAATCTGACGTGGACAAAAACCAAAGTGATCCTTTCAAATTGAGTTTCTGTTTTCAAAGGGTGAGAGTGAGGCCGTCCGTCACTACGTCTAGTCAACAAACTTACAAAAAATTATCAAATTTTATATATTTATTCACATTTAATTATTTAGAATTCATATAACTTTTACGCAAATATTCATATGGTAAATTTATTCTACTATACATTATATTATTTTACGTATTGATCCAATTATATTATATTACATTTTATATTATTTAAATAAATAAATTGTATGAAATTTTGAACATTATACAATTATAAAATTAAATAATTCAAAAAATTTGCTACGTGTATTACTTTTAAGATAATTATTTATATAATTAACCAATTTTAAAATAAAATAAAAATAGATTTCACATTCTCTATTGCTCAAATTTGAGTTTAATATAAAGTGAACGAAAAATAATATAATCTTTTAATAATAATAAAATATTGTGACACGTTAGATTGAAAGTTTGTTTACGATGCCTCTATTGGAGACAAAAATGTAATCATCTCTGTCCTTAATACTATTCTATCTACGTTATAGTGAAATCCTATCATAAATCGCCAAGCGCCTAATATTTTTTTCGACGACACTCTTTACATTGGAGGTGATCTAACGATGTTATCCAAATGAGCCAGATTACCTATTTAACTACAATTAACAACATGATCATATTGCATAAGGGTTACATATTTTCATACCTTTTAACAACTTCCTAACTCTTTTTATTTTTTTATTTTTATAATAAGAATTCAAGTCTAACTCTAAAGTTTCTCATCATTAACACAAATTCTTGATATTTTATGTATCCGTATATAACACAAATTCTTGATATTTTATACATCCGTATATAACACGAATTCTTGAATTTTTAGCAAATAATTATGTTATTGAGTTTTTACATTAACACTAATTTTGTTTGAAATGTAAGGAATTATCACAACAATTTGTCCATCGACTCAAATCCCAAATACAAGGTTGAAAATAGAAAAGGTATGGGATTCAAAAAAAGTCCTAACATAGAGCAGGTCTATTAAAATGTGAGCTTTCAAACCTAGTATTTATATGGCTTGAATATCAAGACGAGTCCACACCGAAGCTAGCTTAGCGTTACTGGCAAATTATTCCCACAGCAAAGAGCAAACACATGCCGAGAAAGATACACCATGTAGCCAATGCTACTAAGGCGGAGAAACATTCAACCACTATAGTGAAAATTATGCAAATAGCTGCAACTCTAGCCATGATCAATAGAACGTAACATGCGCTATACACGCAGGAAAAATTCGTGTAGCCACCACGATAGCCATGACCACTACGATCTTTACATCAAATGACACCCAGATAATGTAGGCTTAATAGGCCTATCAATAGACTATGACTTGAGATATCTAAGTCAGTAACAACTAGCAATTAGATATACCATATTTAGTAATAGAGGATACTGACTTAGGTACCGGAGCCTCTACTCCAGATCCAATCTAGGACTTTGGTTGCGGAGCGGCTCACTAAATACAAAAGGAGTACCTCCAGCGAAGTTAGGCAATTATAGCATGGGAAAAATTCAAATGCAACCATACCTTAGTGAGGCCAGAGTAGAAGATGACAACAACAATCGAGCAGGGAGAGGATGTGATGGATGGCGCACTAATATTTTCCATCCACGGATCATCGTAGTTTGCCTCCAACAATGC
The DNA here is from genome assembly GCA_032360425.1 of Rubia occidens. Taxonomy (NCBI): domain Eukaryota; kingdom Viridiplantae; phylum Streptophyta; class Magnoliopsida; order Gentianales; family Rubiaceae; genus Rubia; species Rubia occidens. The sequence goes on along the minus strand of JAUOBV010160567.1, from coordinate 9,867 downwards.
ATGGAAAGAAATGGCAAGGTACCTGCTCTCACAGGATCCCACAAAAAAATGGATGCAAGTTGATAAAGTAATTACGCTTAACGAACACGATGTTGTCCCAAATGCATTGCCACACAATTACCCTGAAAATAGACCATGTAAATCTACATAATCCATGCAAGACGAGTTCACTAGGGTTTGACTGCAGTTTTTTTCCCTTCTCTATACTCTCACTTATAAAACCAACCATTTGTCATTGGACAAAGAGAGGGGAGACTGATTTTAACATTATTCTTTATACTTTTCACTTCTCTCTTCATTCATTCCATCTTATTTATGTCTTTCAAACCCAATTTTTTATGGGTTTGATTAGTTTAGAGTGGTTTAATTAATTTAGAGCATTTGCAAACATGTTTAACTAAGTATTTGTGGGATTCTTAGATTCATCTATTAAATGCCTTTATTATCATTACTACTTGTGTTTAATCCGTATGATTATGCATGATTAGATTATTACATGATTTAGTCCTAGGATGGGGAATGAACCCTGGATAATTTTGTCTTTTTGTTGGGTTCGGTGAAAGGTCAATGTGAAGTTCGTGTGTATGGGTGACATCTATGCACAATTATTGGTTCTTTGATTAGATTAGGCTTGATTACTTAATTGGGTTTGTTCATGAACGATACAAAAATTACTCAGCAAATGGGTCAGTAATTTTATTGATCTTGTTGGGGATGTAGGCTACTCAAGAAGGTCATATCTTGATGTTTGTGGAAAACTAGGTCGGATAAACTCTATTGGGGTAATAAATGAGATATTAGTGCTCTAAGTCGCACAAATGGGAATAGAGTGGGTGTTCACAATGGAGGTTCCAAAGAGTCATGCTACTCTCTTGTTTGATATTTACCACAGAAATGAGGGATAGAGGTGGCCAGTGGTAGGGTAACTCTATCTATATCAAGATGAGTAGAGTATTTGATGAAGGGGCGGAACTGGGATATTAGTCATAGTGGGAGTTCTCAATGAAATACCATCTCCATATTGTTTGATAAAGTATACAATAGTAAATATGTTATTATGGGAGTAGGTATCGAGGATCAAATCCAAGTGTTAAACATGTGACGTAAAATCCCCAAGGCTCTTTAGCATTGCATTTACCTTCTTGTTTAGATGTTCATGCTTGTAGTTATTCGATTATTACTCACACAACCCCCTCCCTTTGGTGAAGAACACACACACACACACACACTTACTTGGTGATGATTGTGTGTATGAATACGTAAAACTATCTTTTGAACCCATTGTCTCTAAGGACGACATCGAACTTACCACTACCTACTATTCTTGGTAGTTAAGAGAATAAAAATCTTATCTTTAACGATGTTGAGGTGCACGTCACGGTCATATTTGGAAAAACAACATCATCAAAAGTAGGGTTCACGGGGAAGTCAGAGATTCCTGTGAGAAATATACAATTTCCATTTACCATCGGGCAGTAAAACAAATCTTGCATGGTCTTATGTGACTTTGTAGTAATGGACGCCCCAAACCCTTTCAATTCCATCATAGGGAAACCATGAATCAGACTTTCACAATGAACCCTTGTTGTTGTTGCACTCTTCTAGTTGCGGAAGCAAGACTGATGGAAGATTTTATACGCGCACCTCTATGTGACAGATAGGGGGAAGTTTTGACCATTGTTCGCACCACGTGACACAAACAGTAGAATAGGTTTTAGTTCTTGTATTTGATGAAATCGATGATGAAAATGAGATTAACCATGTTACGTAAATATTCCCCGAGTATTAGTTTATATTGTTAATTATCGTGATCAACTGCATGCTAGTAGTTGTTAGTACAAAATCCTTGCAATGGATGTGGACGACCCCGGTACTTGTCACTATTAGTTGATTATTAGATTACTAACATCTCTGTGGACGACCCCGGTACTCGTCACTATCTACCATTCTTGGTAGTGTAGTAGTAGGAATGAGAGCAACATATACATTTCATCTTTGACCCATATTAGCTTTGAAAGCCTCCTCTTGTGTTTATGATGATACTCGGGAGGGGGTGGGTCAAGATTCTTGCAGGAACTTCTATTAAGATGAAATTGTCACTATCATTCTAGGAGTTCATACCACATCAGTGGCACCGTCAGTAGGGACCAATATATTAGGTCAATTGTTCTCATTAAACCATGGTAACTAGGATTCCGGAAAGTCGACAAAAAGAAGCAATGGAATAAGTACCTCCTCAACTATAAACACCCTTCTTAATAGAAACAAAATACATACAGGATTTAAGAGAGTAGAAAGATTCCCCTCCAAACAGAGACAAAGAGAAGTGAGCCTTCGCGGTCTTCTTAGAAGTTAGCTGGTAACAACCGTACAATTTATTTTTATTTACATCAGGAAGCAGAGGAACAACAAGAAACATAAGAGGAAAAGAGAAAACAAACGAAAATGGGGAGGATATGAAGTATAAAGTCAAAGACAAAGCATAATTGACAGAGGACTCGCAAAACTTCATGATACCAAAAGGGTTCAAGTTACCAACTTAGCTCAAAGCCTATGATGAGACAAATGACCCTAAGGAGTTCTTGCACTATTGCAGAAACAAGATGAGATTCCGTAATGCGCTCATCCAATTGGTTTTCAAAGATTTCTAATTTTCCTTCCAGAAATTGTAATATTTGGTACGACGGTTTGACAAGCCAAAGCATACGAAGCTTGGGCCATTTGGTGGATAAAAATATGGGCATATTCTACCAAAATAAAAAAATTGATTTTTTTTGCTTAACCTAATGAATATTATGGAATGAAATGGAGAATAGATCTCACAGTATCATAGTCGCTTTGTCACAAAAAGCCTGTATGTCAAGAATCTCAAGCACCCGATCATTGGGGGCATTCATGAATGACATGAGATCTAGTGTGTTTTACAAAAAAAAAACTCACAGCAGACATGCCAAACAATCCAAGGACCTCCATAAAGGTGTAGAAAAGTTCATCCAAATGGAGGAGGAAAAGAATGAGAAATTAGAAAACGAGCTAGGCGAAAAGAGGTCTAGAGACATTCTTCTAGGAAGAGAGGCGATCAAGAAGGGAAGAGTTGTTCCACTCAAAAGAGGAAGGGAGCTTACACTAGATCAAGCATATTTCACTGAAATGCCCCTCATCAAATCCAAGTAGGAAATTAAGCAAATTCACACGGAGTTATTTAGAGACCCATGTCCTATAAGAGCTCTAACAGATAAAAGGTCAAATGACTATTACTACGAATTCCACAAATATCATGACCATGATACAAATAGCAGTATTGACCTAAGAAGACAAGCAAAATAACTATTACGATAGGGACAACTCACCAAATATAGAAATAAGGATAACCAGCCATAGGGATTAGGTGTCTATGGTACTGACAAAAGCACGCCAACAACTTAGACCTAGGACAAGCCAAAATAAAAAATGATGACAGAAGTAGAGCTAGGAGAAATTTCAAGTGATATTATCTAAGTAAGGGTATTATATTTCATTAACGGATCTACCGAGCCCATGCCTATCAATGCATGAAAAAGACAAGCAAGGTTTCTACCTTCGCAAAGCCTATAGAAAAGAGAACATCACCGAACGAAGCAATCATGTTCAGTGAGGAAGACACAATCCCTAGTGCATCACCTCATAATGACCCTCTGTTCATCCCAACAAAAATACGTAACTCTGTGGTGCATCAAGTTTTCATATACGATGGGAACGCATTGGAGATATTGTTAGTAGACTGCTTTGACAAACTTGGATTCAAGAGAGTAGATCATGTAAAGCCAACATCTTTCATAGTCGATTTCACTAGAAAATTTGAATGACACTTTGGCAATATCAAGATCCCTATAAACATTGGGAAAAACAAAAAGGTGTTCACTGCTTCCCCCCTCGCCACCAATAAAAAAAACCTATTGTTTAAAATTTTATCAACTATAGAGGAATTAATTTTTAACCTTAAAATAAAAAATATATTTGTTATTATGAGGGAGAAAATTTTCTAGTAAAAATAAATGTCTAATAGCGTGCAATATTCGAGCAATGATATTTGAAACTTGGATTACCAAATGTGTAACTTTTTGATGTGGTATGTTAAATCGATATTGTGGTAACTTAGCACTGAAATCAAGGAAACAGTAGTTCTGTTTCCGAAATTTTTCTTTTCGTTTCCTTTTTAAAATGGCTTGGTGCAATTGGGTAATTTCGATCATTGGTTTCATGTTCCACACTATGTTTATAAAATACTTTTAGGAGCAGTCTCATAATTAAGAGCTGATATTTATTTGGAAATGTAAAGCATGCCAAAAAATACGCTTTACAAATATAAAAAAATTGTCAAATTGTATGTAGCAATGATTTAATCAAATAAATGTATTTATCAAAATAACTCTTCATAAGAAGTTAGCTTTACAAGAATTAAAGATTTGATTATTAAAAATTATTTACTAGCATTATCTTCCTTTTATAGAAAATGTTCAATTGGCAATTATAAGTTTTTGCAAAATTTAAATTAAATAATTTATACCATTAAATGATAACTACCATAATGTGACTTCCGATTGAAAGTAAGAACCATTTTGACAAAAATTGATTTAGATTAAGGTTCAAAATTTATTCATTTTGTATTAATTATGTTTTAACAAAAATTGGTAATTTTTGGCAGAATTGGTTAATATATATTGCAGTGCATTATTTGAGCATAATTAGGTATAACATAATGTGCATTCTTTGAGCCAACTCACTTGAACCTCAAATCAGAACCTCGCATAATTATGGAGCCACTCCTATAAATCGATATGGTGACTTGATTCAGTCATTCATGGCAAATTTAAGGGGTTGGTGTGATACTGGGCGTAAGATATTTCTTTTGTAGGTTATGCAGAAGAACTTTGATACCTATAGGTAGGTATTCACACATTTGGCTGGCTTTGAAACATGTTCTCAACTTAACCGCCATCCTGAGATACACACAAAAGCTAAAAGGATTGATTGAGAAGTTTTCGCGATTGTTTGATCTGGTGGATGTGTGTATCAACATTCTGATTCGGGTTGCGTGTCAGATGTTTAGAAACTTATTGGTCTAGATGGAAAATTGGTTTAATTTACATTTAGAATGTAACTTTAAATTTGAGAACTATTTTTTTACCTTTGCTAAAGTTGTGATTTTATTCTTATTGGGGGACAAAACAATTTTATACACACACACACACATATATCGAATAGTAATGAACAAAGACTTAATTAAATGCATTTATCCCTATAACTCTTCATAATCAATTTTTGGAAAATTCAACAATGCATTTAAGAAAGGAAGGAAGAAGCATGTGTTTTGTGGTAGCTGAATGTTACATTTGGCATGGAGTGCCTATGTGGCCAAATAGGTATTCATGCCAGTGACACATACTCTAGGGGTTTTTTTGGGAAACCAATGTACCATTTTTTGCTTATGTGTATTACATCATGGATGAAGAGAAAAGTAAAGATCATAACAACATTCAAGGGTATGAAATCTAAACATATGACATCTGCAACGCCATCGATGGTATTTGGAACAAATACTTACAAAGCCCTCTTAATTTCAGCTACTTCTTATCTGAACCCTATGAAGTATAACAAAATAATCTTATTTGGTGACACAGAATTCAGCTAGGGACTTAAAAGATCATTCATTTCTTTGCATTATCATGATTTGTCTTCTTTATAAAATATTACATGTTCACTTGTAGCTCATAGCTTGTGTACACCAAGTTGGTGGCATTAGTATGGATGGGAAGTTCTTGAATAGCAACAATTAGGCATCTAGATTCTTAATCAAACTTGTGATGGTGCAACAAAATACTACTTTAAGTGGAGGTTTACAAAGAGGTTTCAAATACAAATAAGGAACTAAGTCGAACAAAAATAACTGTAGAAATTCTTGTTTATTCATTACAATAGGAAACTTCAAAAATTCATTGAGCATGTTGAGTTATGCGAATAATAAAGAAAGCCCGTCATGTTATTCATATTTTGCTCAAAAAATGCATGTTATTTTGTACCTAATTTTTCTCAACTGCACGTTATTATATATTCACTACCCCACCCCAAAAAATACCTATTGTTCAAAAAATTATCAATTATATATGAATTAAATTTTAACCTTACAATCATTAAAGGTATTTGTTTATTTGAGATAGAAAATATTTCTAATAAAAATAAATGTATAGTAGTGTGCAATATTCGAGCAATGGTATTTGAAACTTGAATTACCAAATGTGTAAGTTTTGCATGTGGTATGTTAAATTGATTTTATGGTAACCATAGCACTAAAATCTAGGAAACAATAGTTCTTTTTCCAAAAAAAAATTCCTCTCGCTTCCCTTTTAATATGCCTATGTGCAAATTGGTCTTTTTTATCATCGCACTCATGTTCCACACTATGTTTATAAAATACTGTTAGGAGCAACCTAATAATTAAGAACATCTATTAATTTGGAAACGTAAAGCATGCGAAAAAATACGCTTTTCAAATAAAATATTATATCAAATTACAAGTAGCAATGATTTAAATAAATGCATTTTTCCAAATAACTCTTCATTAGAAGTTAGCTTTATTAGAATTAAAGATTTGATTATTAAAGGAAAGATTAAATATTATTTACTAGTATTATCTTCCTTTTATAGAAAATGTTCAGTTGGCAATAATATTTTTTTTGCAAAATGTAAACTAAATAATTCATACCATTAAAAGATAAACTACCACGATGTGACTTCCGATTGAAAGTAAGCACCATTTTTACAATTAACTCACATGGCAATAGATATAGTTAGTATACAATTAGCACATTATAATGAGCTACAAGGACTTTTTAAAAAAGAGTTAAACCCACTCCCCGACACCACCTTCTATAGACAAGAGCCTTGTTTGATGTCCCTGTGGAATTAGTTCGGTCAGGGATAGAGAGCATGTAAGTGATGTTGTTTTGCAGCCAATGGGTCGATCCAATGGGGTTTCACTTATGTTTTAAGTGAAAGAGGATGCAACATCGCGTTCCTAAAGCAAACACAAAGATTTCGTGGTTGAAAATCCACTAGCCATGTTGCTGGGAGGTAGTCGACGTACCTCTCAAAGTTACTATTTTTAAGCCCTAAAGTGGTCTTTAACTACAAATAAGTAGATAATGGTAGTCGAGGGTCGTCCATGAAGAAGTGGGATTTTTCTAAGGGTTTACACATATAAGGGTAAATACTACACTAGATATAGAAATATGCATATATATATATATATATATAATCTTGTAAAGAGGGGGGGTTGTTGCTTTTTCTAAGTTATAAATTTAAAGATAAGTTAACTAGCAAGCAATGTAAATCTAGAAAACATGCAACAAACTACTAAGAAAAGATTAAACGCAAATTATGGGACCTTGGGAGTAAATGATTTCTACTTCCAAGGATCTTATCTATCCTTTAACATATAACCTATTCAACACTTTCACTACTTATTGTGAAGATAAATTTTCTACCCTTCTTTGATAGTAGTTTACAAGAGTGAATTCAACATCTCTCGCTAAACCTCACTAATGACCCTTTTAGTCGTTCAACGCCTAAAAGTATCACATTAATGGCATTAAGTACGAAGAATCAAAAAACTTGGTAGCACTTACAAACAATACACCGTGTCTAAGAATTGAACCAATTTATACATTTACACAAGATTAGTCAAGAACGTTCATCGTTACTAAACGTCTCCTATTTGCTACACAAAACAAACATGACAAAGAATTAAACATTATCACATCCATCTAACATTTAACAAATCATCAACCATATTAGAAACTCTAATTCATGCTCTGGGAGTCCATATCAAATGAGAGGAAAATTAGCTACTTTCTCCTAACCCTAACAAGCAATCATACAAGCATTTCATATACTCAAACTTCCAACATCATTAATGTATTCAACAATCAAATTCAAGCTCAATAAATACACAATAGCAAAGTATTAAATAGCTTATATAGAGGTCTCAAGACATGGGCTTGGAAGCCTTAATCAATTGCTTCCAAGGAGATTAAAAATTTACTTGTTCTGAGCAAATACTATGCGACAATGAAGTTCCCTTTGGGCCGAAACAATGTGGACAATACCTGAGACCTATGAGAACTATAAAACATGGTTACGAATCAAAGACATTCAATGGTTAAATCTTGAATATTCACAAATCAAAATTGGAAAAGGTGAAGACTCATTGTGGATTTCCAATTGAACCGACTTGGGCCCATCAAATGATCACTGCGAGAGCATGATAGACATACCATTTCCTGATAGATCAGTCTCAGACTATATTAACAACGAGTATCATTACATTCAACAACTCAGACCTCATCTTCCAAACCATATAATCAAAGTAATGGAATAGGATTTTAGATTATTTCTAGATTATGATGATACGATGATTTGGAAACTGACACAAAATGGTCTGTTCAATTTAAATCAACTTGTGAGTTGGTTAGGCCTAGGAAAACGGTTGTTCCATCATTTAGACACTGATGGTCAAAGATTATTCCAAAAAAAAAATTCATAAACTGGAAACTATTGAATAGACTTATAGTTTTGACTGATGTTCTTGGAGATTTTGGATTTATTCTGCCATCCATATGTTGTTTTTGTTTCAATTCGACGGAAACTATTCACCACATGTTTAATAGTTGCTCACAAATTAAATAGCAATGGGATATGATTCATACAGTGTTTAATTTGAGTTCTCATAGTTATGAATATCTATGGGATGGACATTTTTTCTTCTGGAACTGGTTTGAATGTAATCTTGCATTTTATGCGATTATAAGAGTTATACCATGCATTGTAATCTGGTTCATCTGGTGTGCAAAATGCAAATACATCTTTGAAGGAATAAAGCCTATCTGAAATTGATTTTCAAAACATTTTATACCAAATAAATAACACATTGTTGTGCTATAACCTTAATTTAAATGGGTTTTACCAAATCTTTCCCAAAAATCTTACTTTGTAGATATATTAATATCATGGAACCTACCAGATTGGTTAAATGGAATTTTTTGTAGATACTAGGTATCTTCACAGCGCGGGCTGTCGACTTTGGGGTGAAAATTGGGCAGAAATTTTTCCGAGTATATAGAGCAATAGAGAGATTGGCACCGTAATTATTCAGACATTCATTGTCGTTGGTGAAAAAATATCTCTTAAGCATCCGTTGTGGTGCACCGATATAACTACATCACACAATTCGCCAACTAAAACATCAATCATCTAAGCAGATAGCTTCCTTCCAGATAGCAATAATGTCGACATTCTTGAACATGCATAAACAACCACAGGATATATAAATTTTTCCTTCTATATGTTCTTCCGAGAAATCCATGCCTCTCACCGATTAAGACGATAGGACCTGCTTCTGAAAACCAAATCTGTTCTTTCCGGCTGGGCAGAAGCATGTGCTGGTTTAAAGTACCTGAACCGCCGCACTATTTTGTGTCTATGTAATAGTGGTTAAGGAACAAGGTATAGGAAGGAGGGGGAAAACATAGAATGTGGAATTATAGCATTACTGAACCTAATTGGTCTATAGGTCTATTACAGATAACATCTCACATGAACATATAGACCAACGATGCCTTCTTCGTTCAATTGTGCCTGTGTTTAGCATGTAAATATGTGCAACAGTGTGTATGTAAGAAAATAAAACACAAATAAAACTACGAAAAAATCAAAAGGATACACCCACTTTGGCGTGTTCAAAATATTTCTCCCACTAGCAAGCGGATGTAGAACAGTCAAAAAGTAGTAGAGATGTCCAGCTATAATACCCAACAGATCTTGCATGATTGG
>JAUOBV010160458.1:0-12351 GCA_032360425.1 Rubia occidens | reverse complement strand
GGAACTCCAAATGAATAAAACTCTATGGTTTAACCTACTGTGGTTGCTAAGTAATACTAGTCACACTTCACACACAAGAACCAGGATTGAATTAATCACAGTGGAGTGCAACAGTCACTCATAGGTTATCTATGGAATAGGAATGAGTAGTTTCTAGAACTCCAACTGGCTAGGAAATAAAGCTTTATTCTATAAATGAACCATACATATAGACCTCCCTTTCTCTAATATTAATATATCCCAGTTTATAATGGATAAAAAATAATACTTACCTTTTTTGGAGTCTCACTTGGATAGCAGTGACATTCTTCTATTGCAGGAAGTTGGCCTTAAAGCCAATCATGATGATAGCCTTATATGGAAATCAACAGGAAATTGAAAATTTTCAACTGCTTCTGCTTACAGAATTTTCAGGCATAGGAGAACAATGGTGGCTTTACTTAATCAAGTCTGGGAAAAAAATTATACCAGGGAAGTTATTTATTTTCATGTGGAGGCTAATGAATTCCCTTTTACCATTTGATGGCATGATAATAAAAAAAATGATTCTCTGTTGCTTCTAAATGCATTTACTGTGAAAAATCTAATTCTATACAAGACTTCTCTAATGATTGTCACCATGTTAATTGAATGTGGACTTTTGTGCATAACATAATTGGAATTAGGGATTGGTCTTTTAATTCAATCTGGGAAAGAATATCCTTCTACCTGACTTGAAAATGGTCCTCATATTTTCTATCACAACATTTTGGAATCTGTGGAAAATGAAAAATAAAAGACTATATGAGGGGGATAGCTGGAACACTAACTCTGTGATCATTAATATTAAAAGAGAAATAATCCTAGCAGCTAAACCATTAACTGCAGACTTTAATGAGGAAAAATTTTGGGTATTAAGGGATTGTGCAATGCTCTTTAAGAGGAAGAAAAGGATTATTACGGAGTTAGTAAAATGGGCCAAACCAACCACAGATTATAAAATAAATGTTGATGCTTCCTCGCTGAAAAATGAATTAGCTACAGGCTTAGGGTTAATTGCTAGGGACCAAAATGGTAATTTTATTAGTGCACATGCAGAAACTCATCTAGCCATTTCCCCTTACACTTTGAACTTCTTGCAATTCATTTAGGACTTAAAAAGGCCAGAAATTTTGCTAATTAAACAGTCCAGATTTAATCAGATATAAAAGTTCCTTGGATGATCTACTCTTTGTGTAGTAATAAAATGACATTATAATAAGATCTAAGGCAACTCTGATCTTCACTAAGGGAGAGGGAAACCTTGCAGCGGATTTCTTAGCTAAAGAAGCTCAAAATCTGCATAATCGGGACCTCTCATGGCTAACCTGAAGAAAGAACCTAAGGGAATAATATTAATGGATAAAAAATATTTCCCTAGCCTTAGCACGAGGACTACATGACATATAAGGATTACATGATATCATCTTCCTGTAACTCAGTGGAAATAGCTGAACTCTTTTAAAGCATATCAAATTTCATCTGATTCATCTATGAACACCATACTGCCTCACAATATCTCTCCCTCTTCTCAGGATTTTGTTCTCACATCTATTGTGGATTACTGCTGGGAACTCAAATTGCTGGTGTGTTGCTGACTCTTGTAGTTGATGTTGCTGTTTTTGGCTGCTACTATTTGGGTTGGATCTCTTGTTGCTATTTTTGGATGCTACTCTTATGGTTGCAGCTATTGATGCTGTATTTGGCTGCTATTGCTTTCAAATGGATTTTCACAATCATGCTGCAACCTCATCGACTACTTGAGTACTTAGTCTGCTACTTCATATTTGCGGAAGGCATGGTATGCCTATTTTCTGGAGGCCATTATTAGGGAGTAATACACTTATATTTAGCTAATCTTCAACACTCTTCTGTATATTACATCTGAGGCCTCCAATGGCTATTTACTTTCTCTAGTATGATCTTATTGGATATCTGGCCTGAATCGATTAACACGGGGGGTGGAGATTGATTACAGGAATCATATCCAAATAGATCACTAGAGCTCTCTCAGATTAGCACTATAGACTCAGGATCATCCACTATGTATATCCTAAACTGTATTAACTTTTTGATTTATGGGTTAGAAGAGCCCAATATATCTCTCTCATCCACTGATGGTGGATGTTTAAATTAAAAAAAAAAACCCACCAATATAGAACTCTAACTCTAACTCTAACAAAGGTCTATAGTACCAAGATGATAGATAAGGTAACCTCCAGGTATTAAGGACTTTTTGAGATAAGGTATTAAATTCCTCTCCATTTTTGTAATATTTTTAAAAAATCAATAAAAGGATAGGGTTTGGCCTAACCTCCCACCCCAACAAATGATTTTTTTTATATAAAAAAATCTAATATAAGTTGCTAAATGGGTCCATTTAAAAAGTCAAATAAATAACCAACATTAAGCACCAAAGCATCATGAGACAGAACCTCCCTAATACCTCTACTCCATGACCATTTCCTCTCCTAAGATCTACGTTTTAGACGGTGCTACTCCTACTTAGCTATACCTATTTGGGAGTTAGAGGTACCTTCATCACGGGGATAGGGTTGTTAAGGCCACTAGTAGAAGCCTTGACTACTTGGGTAATTGGGGTGATCTTCATGGTCGTCTCTCAGTCGGAAGTTTGGGTGATATCTTCATCTGGAATTGTAGGACTTGGAGTAGGGATCATATTTCTTGTCAAAATATTTTCCCTTTGGAACCCTTGACCTTGTCTTTGAACTCCATGTCCTCCTCTGAAACTATTTTTCCATTGGAACCCTTGGCCTTAATATCCCATAGCCTTCACTTCCTCAAATGCATCCTCTTGGAGTTGCGGACACATATCGGTAGGCTGTTCCGATGAGAAAATCCCACAAGCTGTCACTTGATGCATACTTCTTTTCATAAGCTCCTTCATCACATATGCAAGAGCTTGCACTCGGTCCTCTAACTTCAGTGAGGTGTAATTGACATCTTCTTGCATTATGACCCTAGTCCTTGTTCTGAATTGTCCAGCCCCATTCTCCATCTCCTCGAACAAGTTCGTTGTAGCCATAGGGCTTTTCTTGGCGATATATTTGTTGCAGGTTGCATTTACCATCCACATATCCTCATTGGTTAGCCCCTCAAAGAAATAGTATACCAAATCTCCGTCCTTAAATGGGTAATAGGAGCAGCTCGCCGAAAACCACTTGAAGTATTCCCAATATTTATAAAGAGTCTTGTCAGGGCATTAGGAAATATTGGCCAACTTCTTCTTCCCGCCAATTTGGGCACCGAAAAGAATTTCTAGGAATTTCTGCTTCATGTCCATTCATGTCATAATTCACTTGGGATGAAGACAGTACAACCATTCTTTAGTCACACCCTTCAATGAAAAAGGAAAGGCCCGGAGGTTGTAATCTTCCTCTAAAACTCCGTTCAGCTTCATATCCATGAAAACGAGATGAAACTCCAAGAGATGTTTGTTGTGATCCTCACCACACATCCCATGAAAATTTTGAAAGAAATGGATCATGCCGTACTTTAACTCGCAACTCACATTTGCGAGAAGTGGTGGAAAGATGTTGCAGAGGGATTGACTCTCCTAGTTCAGAGCCATGAGCTCCTACAGTGTTCTATTATCCTCATTCATGGTTTCTTCTTCTACTACTGGTAATGGTTGCGAAACCTTGGTGTTGGTGTGTGATCAGCTCCTCAATTTCCTATGGATACCTATAAAGCCGGGAGAATAGTGCAAGGACTCCAGGTTATTTGAACGGGTATGCACCATAAATTAAGAGCCAAAGAAATATAGTCTATCAACAAGCACGAAAAACAACAACCAATTGCAACACACAAATAAAACACTACCAACTTAAACAAGAAAAAATACACAAACACAACTAACTATGCTAGCTATAAATCAAATATTGCCTAATTCCCCGGGAATGGTGCTAAAATTTGATACGCGCTCCAACATCGTTAAAACCGGTGCACTAATCAAAGATAAGATTTATAATGTTGCTACCCTATTATGACTAACTACTAAAGAGTAGATAGGAGTAAGTCGGGGTCGTCCATGAACAAAATGGGGTTTAGAAGATAGTTCATGTAGCAAACAACACAAACAAGCGTCACCAAGTGTATGCTCATAACCGGGGGGTGAATTATTTGAGTGTAAATCTAACAACTTCAAGTATAATAATGGTGTAAAGCTAACTAATATGCAAGAGTACTAAACAAGAATAAAGATAATGATAAGGAGACTTTGGGGCTTTTTGTTTCACATGTTCATAAATTCATTTTGATCCTCGATTCATATTCACACCCTAGAAGCATGTTCTATTATAATGCATGATCACACATTGAATCATCAGGAACCACCACTAAACGATCACTTTAGAGAGTCTGCCCCCTCATTATCTCTCACCTACCTCTCATTCAGCTAGAAGGTGGACACATGTGGTCACCTACTAACCTTTACTTCCGACATTAAGCCACCCAACATCCGAGAAAACATAGACTTTGGCCAGAAGTAGCATTACAGTATAGGAACCAATGTGAATACCCGTTCTACTAGGTATCTTGTGTCTTACGTGCAGATTCCGATTTGTGTAGGAAATAGATGGTTTCATTCTTAGGTTGTACTTAAATTTTATGTGCATAGATTATTGGTAGATTGATAGGAAATAGCTGAGTTTTTCTGTTATTTAGTCATTTTCGCTTTCTCACGTGTTTGGATAGTTCAATGTATGCGTCATTTTCTTCCCAGTTGTTGAACATAGTTACTCCATTGTATCTCACTGCTGTATTAGTTTGTAAATCAGCATATCCATTTGTTACCAGGTACGGTCTTCTTGTGATAATAATGCTAATTAACTTCTTGCATCTGTCGGTTGGCAGCACAAATATGCATATCACTAGAAATATGGAAGGTTTGTGGATCCGATGCGACAGAAATGTAGATAAAAGCTAGCCCTGAAACGCATGAAAGCATGGCAATCATCAAATTTACAAAAAATTGTAGTAAGATCAAATTGTACAAGGAAGAGAGAGGAATGTATTTGTCTTATAAAGTGAAGTGCATGACACAATCAAGTGAAAGTATACGAGTCATTTATCACGTATGATAGAAATACACGTGCATGCATGCGAAAAGTCGGTCCTCAACTTGCCATCTGTAGGTTTTCATGCTCTGTTTGGTACAACTGTACTTATAAGCAAAAATAATTTATTTTAAAAATAGGGAGAGACTAACCTATATTTTTTCACAAAAAATAGCTTATGCTTTCAAAATAGACTATTTTTTAGCACTTTACCAAATCCTGAAAAGAGTTTTACTTCTAAGTACAACAGATTAAAAACTCTGTCAAACAGAGCCTTAGTCGGCTGAACCGCTTCTTTATCATTTATACCGTCATAACTATTTAATTCTTGCAACTTCTAACGCTAGAAGTTGACACAATTAAGTAAACCTATCTCATAAGGTGAAGTATAACAAAATTAAGTGAAATTAGGAAGTAGGAGTCATTTGTCACGTATAATAGAAACACACGTAGATGCATGCATAGGCAAAATCGGTCCCCAACTTGCCATTTGTAGGTTCTTCCGCTGTGAATTAATGTTCCGCATTATTACCTGGCCTCTTGGCAACTAAATTAGTTGGCTGAAACGCTTCTTTATCATTTATGTCATCACAACTATTTAATTCTTGCAACTTCTAACGCTAGAAGTTGTTAATACTTGCAAATTTTTTTTCCTAAACTCCCTAATCTTTTCAATCATATATTCATTTATGGATGAAGTCTATAATAAAAAAAAAAATCAGTACTTTTAAATTGTATGGTCAAGAGCATCTAAACTGGGTGATTTGGTATACTATTTCAAGTCGATTCTAATAGGTTTTGAAATTTTCCCAAGATTCTTGCATTGAATTATTTCTTTTAATAGATTAGAATGGTATATAATACTCTTTTTGAGGCATTTTAAGATTGTTTTTACAAATAATTAAAATTTGGTAGCCATTTGAGAATTGATTTTTTCTACAATTTAGTCTAACTACTAAAATATTCTGAATAGCCGTCACATCTTAAATTATTACAACAAGAAGTCTTATTTCAAGTGTCATAGCTGAGTTCATTTCAATGGGTAAACATTATTTCATAATCTTGACTAATTTGGAGAGCCAACAAATATTAAAGTTGGTGTTATCAGAAATTAAGGAATATTTTGGAGGGGAGGAAATGTACGCCTCCCACGGAATTTTTTTTAGAGTGTCGAAACTATACGTAAATACTCTCTCCGTCCCGCTATTAATTGATTAATTTGACTTTTAGAAGTCAACACTGCATCAATTTTTAACTATTAAATTATGGAAACATTAAAGTTTAAAATGCAAATTAAAAGAAATTAAGATAAAATTTTTGGGTTGCATTGATCGAGTCATAAACTTATAACTACTACATAATGCATAATACAATTTTTAACATTACAACTAAAATCTTTTACCTTTTTATAATTTTAATTCAACCTGTTTTCCCATACATTCATGGAAAGAAAGTTTTCCCAAAAACTTTGTGTTGGATCATTGTTAGTATCTTTTCATAATATGATGATTATATAAACACAAAGTTTTGTTTTAAACAACCTAAATTTTAGACAGGGTTCATTATGCAATTATTGTAAGTTTAAATTTAGATGAGTTTTTTAATAATATACTCTTAAATATAGAGCTTATTATGCAATTATTAAAAACTATGTAAATATTAAATATTTCATAATTTACATTTATTTTTCATTTCATCCTTTTCTCTCCTCCATTTTTTAACCTGTCGGTAACTGCCACCGCGCCGCCGTACCCTGCCACCGTGCCGCTGATAATTGCCACCACCATCGCACCCTGCCACCGCGATGCCGATTCCCCTTGGTTTCCGCTAAATTTTCGCTGCCTCCGCCATCGTTTTCCGTTGCAAAACCGCCACAGCTCCGTGACATCTCCACCACTGTGCTTCTTCTTCCTTCGCCGGCGAGATCGTTGCGACGCCGCGCCACTGCTCCCTGCTCTGCACCACCGCCGCTCTACTTCACTAGTTAGATTGTTGGCCACCGCTAGGGCACCAGTGGAGGAAGCCTTGAACGTTGACCGGTGAAGCTTGTTGATTAGAAATGCGTCGCGATGGTTGATTGCACATGTGTAGCGGCGGAGCGATCGATCAACGATTCGGCTGTGGAGGAATCGACGTTTCCTGGTGGTAGTTGGTGAAGAACGCCGGAGAAGAAGGTCGCACGTGAGATCCACGCGCTACATGGAGATGAACCTCGCACGTGCACACACTGGCTGACGGTGACGTTGGCGGCGGCGACCGGCGGACGACAGACAGACTGGTCTGAGAGGTTTATTTTTTAAAAATTCAAAGAGATATACTAAGTTTTAATATTATTTGATTGAGTATATAAACAATAATGGTTCTCTGGTCTGGTGGTTAGTATTATTTGATAGAAGTCAGAGGTCCAGAGTTTTAATCCTATGATGATCTTTTATTTTGCAGAATTTATGTTATTGAGATAAATGTTGAGCTTTAATAATATGTGATTGAGTATATATTTAGCAATGTGTTTCTGGTGCTGTGGTTATTACTCTAAACTATGAGTTTAGCAACCTGAGTTCAAATCCCACTACATGAATTTCTTTTTTGAAGAATTTTCATTCTTGAGGGACTGAACCTTTTTAGTTAATGTTTGTAGACTTTTATTTTTCTCTTATATTGATGTTTTTTCATTATTTGGGTAAGGTTTAATTGATATGAATTGATGTTTTGTAGTTTTTTTTGGTGATATAGATTGATATATGTATTGAGCTACTGTAGCTTTTTAGTTGATGCTTGCATTTTTTCCTCTTATGTTGATATTTTTCATTATTTCGGTGAGATTTAATTGATATGAGTTGATGTTTCGTAGTTTCTTTTGGTGATGTGGATTGATATTTGTAGTTTTTTTTCAAATTTCCTTACGTTGATGTTTTTCTTTTTCCAGCTGAGATTTTGGTAATAGCAGTTGATGTTTGTAATGTCTTTTTTCTTATGTTGATGTTTTTCATTTTCTGGATGAGTTTCACTTGCTTGGAGTTGATGTTTGTAACTTTTGGGTGATATTCGTAGTTTTTTTTTAAAAAAAAATTTGTTGACGTTTTATGATTTTTTGAGTGAATAATTTATACTCTTGAGGTATCGTAGGTATCGTAGTTTTTTTATTGATGTTTTTAGTTTTTTTTCTTCTGATGTTGATGTTTTTCATTTTCCAATTGAGTTGTAGTTGACAAGAGTCGATGTTTTGTAGTTTTTAGGTTATATTGGTTGATATTTTTTTCCTCTCATGTTGATACTTTTCATTTTCTCTGTGAGTTTTAGGTGATACGAGTTGATGTTTGTAGTTTTGGGTGACATGGGTTGATTTTTTTAATGTTTTTTTCTTATGTTGACGTTTTTCATTTTCTGGGTGAAGTTTAGGTGATAGGAATTGATGTTTTTGACTTTTTGTTGATGTTAGTTGATTTTTGTAGTTTTAAAAAAAAAATGAAAATTGAAGCTTTGTTGATGTTTTTATGATTTTTAGTTAACGTTTTGTTGCAGTCGACGCTTTTTAAATTTTTTTGTCGATTTTATTTGATTTATATATTTTTATTGTGTTTTATTTATTTTATTTTTTTCAAATTTTTTAGTTGATGTTTTATGATTTTCCGTTGATGTTCTGCTATTTTTGGTTAATATTTATGATTTCCAGTTCAATGATCATACTAATTAATTGCATTTCTAAAATATTTTTCAATTTTTTTGCAAACTGCAGAGGGGAAAATTAGACAAAAAAACCCTTGAAAAATATTAGCGATAGATCCCTGTAAAATTATTAGAGATAGGTCTCTGTAAAATTATTAGAGATAGGTCCCTGAAACTAGAATATATCTAGAATTGCATAAAAGCCCCTGCCTAGAGTTTATGTTGTCTCACAGGAGACAATCTCTTATATTAATCCTACTATTTTAATTGCATTTTAAAAGTTGTTTGAAATGAAAAATACATTTCAAGCTAGAAATTGTTTTTTGTACTTGAATACAGGGCAATTTAAAAAATATGACTATTCTAATAAGAAGAAAAATTATAATTTCTGATAAAATAGCAGGGTAAAAAAGGAAAAAGAACGCGGAGGAGGGAGTACTATGTTGCAATATACTTCCTTTGTTTCTTTATTTTTGACACACTTTGTAACTATCTCTATGATACTATTTCACTTCTTCTTTTTTACTATTCAATGGTGATTTTATAATTTAAATATCTCAAAATACGTTAAGAAAATTTAAAAATTTATTTTTAAAATATTGATTATAATGAATCGAACAATATCTCACATGATAACATTCACATCATATATTTATAAATATTAACAATCTAACTAATACTAATTCCGTTCCAACAAAAATGTTACATTTTGACTTTTAGAGGTCAAATTGAGCCAACTTTGACCATTAAATTCTATTATTATATGTGCAAGACTATTATGTTATATGTTGTTGGATTCATCATAACTTTTATTTTTAAATTATTATGAAAATAATTACACATATAAATAAAAATATTATTAATTAAAAATTGATTCAGTTGATTTCCAAAAGTCAAAATATATCATTTTTATTGAAATTGATGTAGTATTGAATTAATTAATGTATACTAAGACATAGCATATAGAAAGGTTGAGTATGTGATTTTTCCTCTCAATCAAAGCCAAACTTTACTAAAAATATATGATTAAGGCATGTTTTTCCCATCGAATAATAGTTAAATTTTGAACTAACTGAATAAATAAAATAAATTATATATAAGTAGTACAATTGAGTTAAACTATGTTAAATTTTGTTAAATTGATAAATCTAAAATTATTAAATTAATTATATATAATTGAGAAGAATAATTAAATGTAAAAGTGTAAAGCATAAGCTTAAATTAAAAGTAAAATTATAAACACAATATTTAATTTTAGACGCCAAATTGTTAGTAGACTCATTTTATAATTCATTTAAGACAAAGTATTGGGAAAGACGGTCTTTCCATAAGCTTATGGAAAGATGGTTTTTCCATTCGTGCTTTAATTAGAATAATAAAAGGTAAAAGATCTTAGTTGCAACATTAAAGTTTTATTATATAACATGTAGTACTTATAAAGTTTATAACCCGATTCATACAACCCAAAAATTTTATCTTAATTTATTATATTTTACACTTTAAATCTTGGTCTTTCCATAACTTATGGAAAGACCGTCTTTCAAGAGACGAACTCTTAATTTAATTATTGGAATAATTTTATCATTGTCTCTTTATATTGCAATGATATTTCGATACTTTTAAAATTATTTTATAATAAATTTTGAAACATAAATATTTCTAGCACGATCCTAGAAATTATCGTAAGAAAGTATTTCATAACAGTCAAACCAGATCTACTCCAGTTAAAAAACCTTCTTAAGTGTAAACTAATTACCGTTATTAATGAATTAATAATAAAATTCATATAATTTTGTTTTGGAAATATTCTATTTTCGTTAAATAAGATTAAAAAATTAATAAATGATACAGTCATAAATGGTCCTTTTTTTTATTCGTCTTTTGAGAGAAGGTCTTTCCACAAATTATGGAAACACCGAGATTTAAATTGTAAATTAAAATAAAATTTTTGGATTGTATTAATCAGGTCATAAACTTATAACTACTACACGTTGTATAGTAATTTTTTTTATATTACAACTATAACTTTTTAACTTTCTATAATTCTAATGCAACCCCATTTTCCACGTGTCTATGTAAAAACGATCTTTTCCAAAACTTTACATTTTTTAAAAAATAGATATTTAAAATTAGAATTATTTTTTAGGAGAAGAACAAGTACTAGAATATAATGTACTTGCTTCAATACAGATGAGTAATGCAATTGTTTTTTTTTGCGTATGATTTCTTAAATATAATCATTTAAGTTAAGATAGAAGCCTTTTCAAACTATTTAATTTTGATTTTATTTTATAAAATACTTTCATAAAATAAAATAAAATTTAGAAATATATAATATTAGAGAAGGTCTCCTGTTAAATCGACTAATAGTTAGATCAATCATAAAAAAAATCTCATTTTTTATAATTATTTATATGTTGATTATTTTTTTAAAAAACACAATGTCTTGTTCTAGACCTATAAATAGTTAGACAGAGTCATTTTTATAATTGATGAAACTTATATAGTGATTTGATGTTTGTTTTTATTTATACAAAGATTTGGGTGAGACGGTCTCATCCAATTTTACAGTGAAACAAAGGGCTTAGATACAATTATATAAAGATGATAGATGGCATGGGGTACATTCTGTAATTTTTAAAATTTTATTTAAACTCTTGTCTCATCATAAGTTATGGGGATACGGTCTCATATGAGTCTTTCTCTTTTATTTATTGCAACAAGATTCTTAAAACTTCAAAATAAAATGCATCACAATGTATAAATAATTATTAAAATTTATTGAAACGGAGTTTTTTATGACTGATCTAACCGTCGGTCATTTTGACAAGAGATTTTCTCCCTTTTAAAATATTTTCATAATTATAGGTAGCTCATTATAATAAATAAGAATAAATATTATCTCCTTAATAATAATAGTAATTATAAAATGACTCATCTAATGATTAGTCGGTATATTTTTTAATTACATTAATATGTGAAATATAATCTAATGTCCAGTTAAATATCTCCACTTTCTTTTAAAAACAAACTTGAATATGAAGTTAACATCCAAAACTCTAGAGGGAGTGACGATAACACAGCACCTTTTAACCAATTATTTTTTATATTTATTTAATTATTGTTGAAAAAAGATAAATATTTTTTTATTCCAAATGAAATTGCTTAGTTTGCCTTTTGAACTCACCTATATCAATAATTAATTATGAATATCTTTGTTTGTGTATAAAAAGATTCTAAAAAATATTTATTATAGTGTATCCAACAACATATCACATTATAATTATATATTGATAGAATTTATTAATCGAGATTAGTTTAATTTGACTTCAAAATCAATTTAGGTAAATTTGAATGGTAGGGAGGTGGTATTACCGACCATACTTGTTAAAAATGTATAAAATTATATTTTGTCTGCATATTCTATACTAAAGAAATAAAAATCGACATTTTTTTTATAAAAAAAAGTGTATTGTAATTAACTCTGCAACCTATCTATATAACCCCTTACCTGAGGGGTAGATCACACAACTAGTTTACACCTAAAAATAAGACATGGAGTATAAAATCACTGTTTTGATCATCGGAG
>JAUOBV010160354.1:0-12351 GCA_032360425.1 Rubia occidens | reverse complement strand
TCACAAGATTTGCAAAAAGTGTATGCATGTTTATTCAATGTAGGCCAATAAAAACCACTTTCTAGAACTTTCCTAGCAGTTCTCTTCGCTCCAAAATGACCGCCACATGCATAAGAATGACAAAAGGAAAGAATTGAATGCACTTCATCATCGGAGATACATCTCCTAACAATTTGATCCGCACAATGTTTCCACAAAAAAGGATCATCCCACACATAATATTTAGCATCGCTTCTTAGCTTATCTTTTTGAGCCTTTGTAAAATGAGGCGGAAACTTACCGGAGACAAGGAGATTCACAATGTCAGCATACCACGGTTGGAGGTTCCCGATAGCGAACAATTGTTCATCGGGGAACTCCTCCCGTATTTGCTCTTTGATTGGTGACTTTACCTCAATTTCTTGGCATGGAACCAACCGGCTCAAGTGATCGGCTACAAGATTTTCCGTGCCCTTCTTGTCTCGTACTTCCAAGTCAAACTCACTCAAGAGCAAAACCCACCTAATCAACCTCGGCTTGGCATCCTTTTTCAGCATCAGGTGACGAAGCGCTGCATGGTCAGTGTATACAATAACTTTTGTACCAAGCAAGTAAGAACGGAATTTTTCCAAGGAAAATACCACTGCTAGGAGTTCTTTTTCTGTGGTGGAGTAGTTCCTCTGAGCCTCGTTGAGAGTCATGGATGCATAGTAGATGGCGTGAGGCACTCTTCCCACTCTTTGACCAAGCACCGATCCAACGGCGTAATCACTTGCATCACACATGATCTCAAAGGGCATAGACCAATCCGGGGGTTGTATAATAGGAGCCGAGACCAACTTCTCCTTCAATGAATTGAAGGCCCCTTTACAACCACTATCCACCACAAATTCCACCTCTTTCTGCAACAATTTGCACAAAGGAGATGCAATTTTTGAGAAATCTTTGATGAACCTTCGGTAAAACCCTGCATGGCCAAGAAAAGACCGCACTTCGTGCACATTAGTAGGATAAGGCAAGGTTTGAATCGTGTCTATCTTTGCCTTGTCTACCTCAATACCCTTATAGGAGACAATGTGGCCTAAGACAATGCCTTGTTCAAGATTAGTCAGCGCTTAATTTGTTAAACAATTAGCGAAGAAATTACCATGAACGGTGAAATCATCCATGAATACTTCAACAAAATTTTCAACAAATCCGGAGAAAAAGCTTACCATACACCTTTGGAAAGTGGCGGGGGCATTGCATAGCCCAAAAACATACGCCGGTAAGCAAACGTACCAAAGGAGTGAAGGTCATCTTCTCTTGATCCTGCAAATCAATGGCCACTTGAAAATACCCCGAATACCCATCCAAAAAGCAATAATATAGGTGACAAGCCTCTCGAGCATTTGAACAATGAACGGTAACGGGAAGTGATCCTTTTGGGTTACCGTATTTAACCTCCGATAATCAATGCAAACGTGGTGGGTACCATCTCACCCTTACCATTTTCAACCACCGTCACCCCACTCTTCTTTGGTACCACTTGTGTTGGACTTTCCCACTTGCAATCCGATATTAGATAAATCATTCCTGCCTGAAGTAATTTGAGGATCTCTGCCTTCACCATCTCCATCATAGGTGGATTCAATCGACTTCGAGGTTTTCTAACGGGTTTTGCATCGTCCTTCAACAAGATTTGGTGCATGCAAGTAGACGAACTAATCTCTTTGATGTCGACAATAGTTCATCCAATTGCGTCCTTATTCTTTCCCAAAACTTCTATTAGCTTCTCCTCTTATGCCTTGGTAAGTTTGCTTGAAATAATGATCGAGAGTGTCTCCCCTTCCCCAATAAATGCATACTTGAGGTCACTTGGCAACAACTTAAGCTCAATCACTGGGGATTTCTTCATTGATGGCAAGAGTTCCGGTTTCTTGGATTCCTCCAAAGGTAGAGGAAAATGATTCGAATTCATCTTCGGACACTCATTCAAGTCTCCAAAGCTTTCCTTCAAATTAGCATTCAAGAGCGACTAATAAGGAATCATTCCTACTCAACTCAAAAACACTTTGCACAATATCCACTATAACATCTAAAGCATGGCAAGCATATTCTTCATTAAGATACTTCATAGAATAATTTATGTTAAACTATACTTTAATCCCATAAAATTCCATGGTAAGGGTACCATTGTACACATTAATCATTGTCCTAGAGGTTTTCAAAAATGGCCTCCCCAACAAAATTGGAGCGGCATGTTTATCATGCTTCATATCTAAGACGAAGAAATCCATGGGGACTATTAAGGAATCCACTTTAACCAACACATCCTCGATAATCCCTTTGGGATATGCACTAGAACAATCGGCTAATTGGATAACCTCCCCAGTTTTATGCAATGTACCTAACTTGAGGCGCTCATATAACGAATAAGGAATCACATTTATGGATGCACCTAGATCAAGCATGACTTTTTCAAAATGGGTGTTTCCTATCATACAAGGGATGGTAAACATACCAGGGTCGCCACATTTAGGTGGTAACTCCCTCTTGCACAAAGCGGAAACATGCTCAGTCTTTCCTTTCTTTAGCTTATTCTGGGCCCGTTGCTTTCTATTCACAGTACAAAATTCCTTAAGAAACTTTGCATAACTAGGAATTTGTTCATTGGCATTTAAGAGCGGAATATTTACCTCACATCTACGAAATACTTCGTAGATGTCCTTGTTATCGTCCTTCTTCTTCCTCTCCTTCAAAGCCTCCGAAAATGGTGGTTCCGGTTCATATGGGGGCATTTCCACCATCTTTGCCTTCTTGTGAGGTGGGGATGAAGGTGCGAAAATGGGCGTTGATGCTTCAATGGTAACCTCCCCTTCCTTATCCTTTCCTTTCCTCACTCTTTCTTTGGTGATTCTCTCGGCTTCTTCATATGGAGGCATTTCCACCATCATTGCCTTCTTGTGAGGTGGGGATAAAGGTGCGGAAATGGGCGTTGATGCTTCAATGGTAATCTCTCATTCCTTATCCTTTCCTTTCCTCACTCTTTCTCTGGTGATTCTCTCGGCTTCTTCATCAATTTCCTTTTCCAACCACCACAGGTGTAGTTTCAACAATTTCATCACCCGGGGATTCGCCAACCTCCTTACCACTTCTCAAAGTGATAGCATTTACATTTTTCCGAGGATTGGGGATACCAAAGTGATAGCCATTTGGGTCATTTGGGTCCCTAGGTTCTTGATGCTAGAGTCTGTCTTCTCTCGGTACTCCTCAATCTTGTTAGCACACATTGTAAATTTCCCGAGAGCTTGCACGATTTCCTCTTTTGATATCCCCACACTTTCTCCTTGATTATGGGGCTTATCATCAACCCTCTGGAACTGTGATTGTGGTGGCCAGTATTGTTGTTGCAGAGGACGGTAGGGTTGAACATTGTGGTCACCTTGTGCATTCCCATACTGGAGATTTGGGTGACTTTGGTTAGCCACCTTGTAAGGAAGGTTTCGATACCCTCCGCCTCCTTGGTACCCTTGGTTTCCTTGCAACCCCATGGCACTCACTTATTCCACATAGTAGTCTTGCAAATTCGGACATGAATTCATAGAATGTGGAGAAAACCAAATCTTGCAAGACTTGACATGAGGTTTTTTCCCGGGTTGAGTCATCGTGGGTCATCGTCCGGTCTTCATTTTTTGGATTTGAAATGATACGGACCAAGTAAATCGGTATGGTTCGTGTTAATACTTAACCTCAAAAATGATAGAGGCATCACGAGACGTTTTTCCCCAAACGGTTCATGCCAAGGGGCTATGGAAAGATAGAAATGGCTCCTAGCTGGGCGTAACTGTCTGTTCCATGATACTCTGGCATGGACTGTGTTGCTTGAAATTGGTTATGGTGAGCGTTGGCACGAGGCACCCTCTGTACCAGCTTGGCTGGTTCGGGCGGCTGACTTGTTTACTCCGCTACGGATGAACCGTTGGTCCGATTTGAGAGTTCTTGTAGTCAATTTTATAGCGATCAAGAAGAGGAATCCAATGGTTCCATCGTAAAGGGCTGAATATTCTCGGATTTTTCCCATAATTCCATGCAATCTCGGATAAAAATCCCTCTGATTCTTCCTTGGCCTTCTTGAACTTCGAATCCATCTTTCTTGGTCTCACTTCCATCTACTACCAAGCTTTGTAGTCCTAGGACTTCAATGTACTACTATTTTTGTGAATGGCCTTAGATATCTTCTACCATCCTTGCGAATGACCTTCAAATATCTTCTTCCACCCTTGCCAATGGCCTTTTACAAAAATTATTGATAAAAACTACTCACGAGCAACCTTCTAATGAGATCAAAAAGGAAGATCTAGGGGCCCGTGAATACAAAGTATCCATTAGTTTTAGTTAAGTCTACAAAACTTGGTATTTAGACAAGAAAACCAATAATGACCGTCTAAACCCTTTGTCGTGAAAACCTAACTAAAACTGGAAATCAACCAAACAAAATATGATAATAAATGTGTTAAATGCATCGACTAATGCATGCATAATGGTGCACATCACTCTATTTCATCTCTTGATCTGATTTTGCTGTTGTCCTTCTGGAAAAAAAAGTTGATAGCCTTTCTTCGAACTACTAAAACTTCGTGTCATCATCTGATCCATGTGATCTTCTAACTCCTTACTCATTGCTTCACATTTTTATTCTATTGCTGAATACATCTAGACTCCTTGCAACTCTATTTGAGCCTTCAAGTTTGAATATAATTCATAAATCTTTGAATCCTGATCTTTCTGATAATTTTCCAACATTCTCAATCTTGTGTTTTCTACCATATCCAAGGCTTGAATGCTTTGATACCAATTTTTTTACGTACAAGAAACCGAACAAGTTCAATATAGGAAATTTGTATTGATTTTTGAGATTTACAGATTAGTTTTACAGAAATGAAAAAGAAGAAGAAAGAGATGAAGGTTTGTTGAGAGCTAAATCTGAATCATACACATAATGCCTTCCTCAAATCCTTTGTTAACTATTAACATCATTCCCAACTCCCTAACAACTAAAAAATAGTTAGAAATCATAGCTTTCCAGCTGTTATTGATTAGTGGAGTTGAAAATCCAGCTACTTTTTTCCAAAAAGGCTAATATACCCTTAATCTAATTGGCTGTGTGGCAGATGCTCTCATTGAATAATTTTTGAAATGGGTTGAGTTGGATAATATATGCTCGCAAATCATTTTTATTATAAAGTAAAAAAAATCATTTTTTCAAAGAATTGAACCTCTTGAGACTTAAATTCTGTTAATCGCAAAGCACCATATAATAAGGAATGTTTCCTATTGGTATCAACCAGGATATTTCAATAATTTTTTCTGTATTATCTACTTTGAGAAAACAACACTGTTCTGCCATCTAATTCCCTTCTCTTCTCTGCTCCTCTTCTTCATTGCACTCTATTTCATCACATTCTTCATGATAATTGTCCCGTTCGTATGCCTTCTTCATCGTAATCATCTCTGTTCGTCTATGAGAAACTTTCTTCATTGCAATTTTTATCTTCAAGAAGCGCCACTGTTGTTTCCGGTGAAGTGCCAAAGGAGCTGGTGGCCTCGAGGAAGTCGGGGTTCGTCTGCGAGAAGCGGTTAATCTAGCCCCATATATCTGTAACAACATCTCCAATGGGTTGGGGATCTTCCTTATTTTTAGGTGCCACATGTGAAATTTTCATTAGAAATTCATTATGATGTGAGCCAATAAGATGGACTGAAGGCGATTTAAAATTTTCCATGTCCAATGGAACCATTACATTTATAATTTAAATCTGACGTGTCAACACATAAAGTTTAAAACTTTTATATTTGTAAAATTTTCAATATTCATGGATGTTATCAGAGTTCATCTTTTGAAAGATGGTCTTTCCATAAGCCATGGAAAGACCAAGGTTTTAACTACAAATTAGAAAAAATGAAGTTAAAATTTTGAATTGCATTAATCGGGGTCATAAACTTTATAACTACTATACGTTGAATAATAAATTTTGAATACCCATGGAAAGACCAATGTTTTAACTACAAATTAGGACAAATGAAGATAAAATTATGGGTTGCATTAATAGGGGTCATAAACTTTACAACTACTAGACGCTGAAAAATAAATTTTGAATATTACAACTAAAATATTTTACCTTTTTATAATTATAATTAAACCCCAAGTTTCCATAAACTTATGGAAATGTTGTCTTTCCCAAGACTTTGCCTATTTATTATTACTTTAAAAAAAAATATTTACATAGTTTTTTTTAAAATTTATTGGTTATTGTAATTAATAATATTTATTTCTGTATATTAAATTTCATTAAATGTAAAACTTTATTTCAAATAATTAAAAACTCCAATTCCTCCAAATTTAATTCTCATCTCGTAAATTACGTAAATAAAAATATATTAAATTACAAGTACAACTATCATTTTCATTTTTTTATTTTACTAATTTTTATGAACATTATTGAGTTTTAATATTATACATTAGAATCCTTGTTTTAAAAATTATTTTAACATATAAATGATATAATTAAAAAAAATATGAACATTAATTCTTTCGGCAAAGGCAAAATCTTAGGAAAAACTATCTTTCCATAAGCCTATGGAAAAATGGGGTTTAACTAAAATAATAAAAGATAAAAGGTTTTAGTTGTAATATTAAAATTATATTATTCAACGTGTAGTAGTCATAAAGTTTATAACCCAATTCATGCAACCCAAAAATTTTATCTTCATTTTTCTAATTTGCACTTTAAACCTTAGTCTTTCCATGACTTTGGAAGGACCGTCTTTCAAGAGACGGACTCTTTGTAAAATAACATAACAATAATTTAATATGGCCTTCTACATTTTGAACGAAAAATGGTTAAACATAAAAAAACTACTGGAATTTAATGTCTTGGCATGTGACGGCTTCATTATAACCTTTCTTAGAATTTTATCCACGTAGGAATAATGTCTTGAATTGACTCCCACATTGGAGATGGTTTTTGGCTTCAAACTCTGTCAATCTGACGTATTTACTGATATTTTCCAAACTGAGGCTTGGGTTGGAGGTTCTCTAAGCGTTATTGTTTACTCGTGTGTCGGTAATGCTAGGGTTTTCTTTGCTTGCTTTATTGGTATTTTGCATTTGGTGCATTGATCGCGAACATAATTGTGTATTGATAATGTATGGGCCTAATGGCCTAATAAGGAGAAAGAGGGCAGAAACACGAAGCCTGTTTACCTTGGTACGATACCTGGGCATGAGGTCAGACAGGTAGCAGTTTGAAAAGCACTAATGGGAAAGCTCAAGTCCCATCAGCCACCAAACAACATATAATGAGGAAGAGTGTGAGACACAAGGTAAGATTTTCCTATCATTCTACTATTATATACGCTTCTACATGGCTTCAATCGCTAACGGGAGCTTCGGAGCAGGCACGACCCTGGGCCTATCTTCCTAACCTCTCTCTGCTTGTCTTGTACGTTCAGGTGCATATTGAGTTAGTGTGAATTATTGCCAAACATACTACACATTTTGGTATCAACATTGGCACCATCTGTGGGGATCGCAATAAACCTCTAGCATCCACGCATATTGGAGAAGATAGAGGCACGGATGCTAGAGCATCTGTACAATTAGGTGATGATAGAAGACGTAACATGGGAGGATGAAACTGCTCCGACACTGATGTCGATGGGACAAAGACATCAACTCCGCAGGGAGGAGGAGGTGGCAAAAAACTTGGAGATCCTTCAAACGATAATGGTGTCCCAGAAAGAGATGATGAACATGCTAAAGCGAATAGAGATTAGGCAGCCCCGAGGGAGAAGGCATAACATGCGCCCAACAGAACTTTTCCCGGAATAAGATGGAGATTCCGAGGTGCCCACCAGTGGGGAAAAAGTTTTGCACACAGTTCAAAGTGGGAAAAAGAGAAAAAAGCACCGCTTCATCAGGGAAAAAAGTGAGTTGGAGCTGAAGAAACAATGGTAAATTGCGAGTGGAAAGAATATTATGTACCACTCCAAAGAAATAAATAGCAGGTCGGGCAAAAGGCACCGCCAAAAAAGAGAGAATAAGGCTCTACCAAGGATCTTAGGGGCTCGCTATTTACCAGGGGAATACAGCTTTTTACAGCGGACCAATAGCTGAAAATAACGATGAACTTGGGTTAGTACAATGGCGAGACAAGCCCAGAGGACCATTTGCACACCTTTTGTACCAACATGGCAATGTTTCCGATACCACAAGCTATATGATGCAAGGTGTTTGAAACCACCCTGATCGTTGTGGCCAGGGTATGGTACAGAAACCTAGAAGATGGGATAATAGACAGCTTCAGCCAGCTAGAGAAAAAGTTCCTAACCCGTTTCATGCAAAGGAAAAAGTTTCAGAAGACAAGGTCGAAACTTCTTACCATCAGACAGAAGTCGGCGGAGACACTGTCGGTATACTGGGAGAGGTTTAACAATGAAGCAAACCAGGTGGGGGAAAGGAGCAGCTAGTTCCTCATTGACATATTTGTGAACGGCCTCAGGCATGAGTTGCTGTTGCGGGACTTCATTCTGAACCCTCCAGTGACCATTGATGAATTAATAAGAAGAGTCACAAATTTCCACAGGGCGGGCCTGGCTGATAAAAGGAGAAAGGAAACATTGGGAGGCCACATTCAATGCAGGGATGACAAGGACAGCTCGGAAGGAAGGACGTAGAAGGTGGGGGGGCCGATCAGACAGGTAGCAGGCAGATGTCCGGCAGGTTCAACAAATCAGAAAGGATTTTCACCTCTCTGATCAAAACACCCAGAGAGATTTTAAACCTATGTGCAGGAAAAGGCATCCTTGATGTTCCACCCAAAATGAGGATGCCACCAGAGAAGAGGAATAAGTCCTAATATTGTTAGTACCATGATAACTATGTATATGATATGAACTATTGTATTCACCTAAAGGATAATATTGAGGATGTAGTAAATAGTAGGGAGCTAGCTAGCACATTTAGCAAAAAGAGCGAACTACAGAAAAAATAATTACGGGGGTTTCTGCAGGAAGCAGGATGGTCGGGGTAAAGCAAGGAGCCCCGACAGAGAGCGAAGGAGAGATAACAGAAAGGAGGTGACCAGAGCTGAGAAATTTAATGACCACAAAAGACAAAGAGAGAATACCCCCCGAGTGAAGGAGACAGAGTATCTACGGTGACAGATATATACGTCATCATTGGTGGAAGTGCAAGAGGAAAGACTGAGTCTCAGCAAAAGGCACGCTGCAGGCAGACCCCACAGCCAACGCCGGAGGGAAAAAAGCTAGGAGAAGATGAAGAATTAACATTTGATGATACAGACCCGATATCGGACATGCCAGCAGGCGCAGACGCGGTGGTGATAACAGTAATGGATATGAGGATCCATCGAGCGTATGCTGACAGATGAAGCTCTATGGAAGTTATGTACTTGCATTGTTTCGAGAAGCAGGATGAAAATACCAGAAGAAATATGGAATACACGAGCATCCCGCTGGTGGATTTCACAGACAGGGCGATATGGCCAGAGGGCACCATACTCTTCCCAGTGATGGCAGGAGAGGGTGCGAGAAGCAAAATAGTGAACATGGAATTTATAGTTGTAAAGGAAAACAATCCCTACAACCAGATACTAAGAAGGCCGGTGCTTGCATTGATCACGGTCATAGTGTCTACCCTACACCTGTTGTTGAAGTTCCCAACCAGAGGAGAAATAGCCAAATTAAAAGAGGACCAATAAAGAGCTAGAGAGTGCTACAAGATTACGCTCAGCAAGAGGAAGAGAGAAGACAAAGACGTTAGCTGTGAGACACAGGTAAATAAGGCAAGGCCTGTCAAGTTAATCATGAATGGAAATGATTCATCGAAGCTGGGCGCGAAAGTGGAAACAGTGAAGCTGAATGAAAGCTCGTCAGTACAGGTAGGAACTGACCTCCCAACTCAGGTGAAAGACAAGCTGATAAAGATCCAGGAGGAGAACGGGCGAGCCTTTGCATGGAAGCTGGAAGATATGACGGGGGTGTCGAAGGATATAAGCTGTCATGGGCTGATGATGGGCCCCTCTTACAAGCCAGTCAAGCAGAAATGGAGGATGTTGTGTAGAGAAAGGAATGAAGTCGTCCAGAAGGAGGTAGGACAGCTAGTTGCAGCAGGGATTCTGGAAGAAATTTCGTATCCAACCTGGCTGGCCAATCCAGTACTAGTAAACAAGACTTACGGCTATTGGAGATGTGTGTAAACTATACAGACCTAAACATGGCCTGCCCCAAGGACTATAACCCATTACCGATCATCGACCAGAACGCTCTTAGAAACTACCCAATCAAATGTTTTCTTGATGCATAGAAGGGGTATCACCAAATCCCTATGATGGAGAGTGATTTAGAGAAACCTGCCTTCATCATGGAGAAGGGGCCTTTCGATTATCGTATGATGCCTTTTGACCTTAGAAACGCTGGAGCAACATATAAAAAGGTGGTATGTGGATGACATGGTGATAAAAACAGTCAGTACGAGACTTTTGTGGAGGACTTCAGGGAAACCTTGTTGCGGTTCAGAGAGACAGGGATGAAGCTGAGCCCATCCAAATGCCAATTTGGGGTGAGAGTAGGGAAATTTCTGGAACACGTGGTGTCAAACGAGGGCTTGCACGCAAACCTAAAAATATAAAGATGATTGTAGAAATGAAATCGCCAAGCACGCTGAAGAAGGCTCGGAGACTGAATGGGAAGCTTGCAGCTATGAATCATTTCATGTCACAAGCAGGTGAAAGAGTTCTCCCATTTTTCAAAAAATTGAAAGGATGAGTGGACAAAAAGGGGGATGCAATGGGGAGAATCACAGAAAAAGGCATTTAAGGAGCTGAACACCTACTTGAAAAATCTTCCCACGTTGACCAGCCAAAGAAGGGACAAACCTTATACATGTATGTGGCAACAATTGATGAGGTTGTAAGCAGGGTGCTAGTTAAAGAGAAAAATAAAGTCCAGTACCGTTATACTTTGTTAACCGGGTCCTGCAGGGTCTGGAGCGGAGATACAAGAATCAGGAGAAGCTGGCACTGGCCCTGGTCCTAGTCCATGTAGCAAGGAGGTTAAGGTAATATTTCAAAGAGCACCATGTGGTGGTCTTGACGAATCAACTACTCATTACGATACTAACTAAGCCGAAAAGCTTAGGGAGATTAATGAAGTGGACAGTTGAGCTACGAGATCATGCCATTGAATATGACCCAAGAAGAGAAATTAAGGGGCAGGAAATGGCAGATTTTCTAGCAGAGATGCCAAAGGAGGAAAATATGAAAGGAGTTGCAGTGAAAGATGGGTTCTTGCATGCAAGTTGGGGGGGAGAAAATGGGTACTGACGTATGGAAGTTATACGTGGAGGGAGCTTCCAGAGTGGAAGGAGTAGGCACGACCTATGTAATATCAGACCTGGAAGGAATGGAGTCAACTTATGCCCTACGCTTCAAGTTTCCAGCCTCAAACAATAAACCTGAATAGGAGGCACTAATTGCGGGCATGGAGATAGCCAGGAAGCTGGGAGCAAAGAAGTTGCAGGCCTACGGAGATTCGATGCTGGTGGCCAACCAGTATGACAGGCAGTATGCTGTCAAGGAGCCAACAATGATGAAATACAGGGACAAGGTCAGAAGCTTAGCGGCTGAGTTTGAAGAATTTGATATCACCAGGGTTCCAAGGTCACAGAACACAAAGGTGGATGCATTGAGAAAGTTGGCCTCCTCAACTCATGCACACTTAACCAAGACCATGCTAGTTGAGGAGCTAGCATATAGGTCGACAGATGCAGGACAGGTAGCGGTGATACAGTGACCAATTACTGAATGAACAACACTCATTCGCAACTACCTGGAGCGTGAGTAATTGTCGACCAAGGAAAAAGGGGCAAGAACAACAAAAAGAGAGGCGTAACAGAATAATTTTAGAAATGGGCTACTGTACAAGAGGGGCTACACAGAGCCGTGGCTCAAATGCGCAGGTCCAAAGCTGGTATAACTAATTCTCAGGGAAATTCATCAAAGAAGTTGCGAAAGTCACCAGAGAGCAAGGACAATAGCTCTATGGGCAATTATGGATGGATACTATTAGCCAACTATGAGGGCAGATTCGGAAAAGATTTCCAAAGAATGTCCCAGGTGTCAGGAACACATGAAGATGCAGAGGTTTCCTGCAAAGCGAATGACCAGCATAAGGTCACCCTAACCCTTTGCAAAATGGGGGATTGACAATTCCTGGAAAGGAATAAAGGCATCACCAAGGCCAGCCCATAATTAATATTCATCCTCCGTGTGGGAGAGAGGTCGATAGACCTCATCAGCGTGCTTCTCA
>JAUOBV010160245.1:0-12353 GCA_032360425.1 Rubia occidens | reverse complement strand
CTGCACTTTCTTAAATAGCAGGGTTATATCTGCACTTTCTTCAATTATGTAGGGTTATATCTGCACTTTTCTCTAATTTATTTTACCACTAACTATACCCCCAAAAAAAACGTATCCGCAAGTCCCGCACTTTCAGTTAATTCTCAGCTTTCTGGACTTTTCTAAATCTTTAACTCCTCATTCAATTCTTTCCTTGAAAAAAATCATTTTTAAAAGCCTTATTTTAAATGTTTGATTTATTTTGACCTTCATTAAAAGAGTAAAGGCATAATAAAAAAATAGGGGGGAAAGAGAATAAGAAAGCTTACTGGCTGAATCAGCAGGAAAGAGATAAAAGTTGAGCACAAGGGCCGTGAGGAGCAAGACGGCAAAACCTAGCTTCATCTTCTTTCCTATCCTCCCAATAGTAAAACGCAAGCAGATTGCGATTCAAAGAAGAAATGGAAATGGAAATGGAAATGGAATGGAGTTGTAGTATATGAGGCAAGAAGCAGCAGAAGAAGGTGGAATTTATAGCAGGATGGAAATGTAAAAGGTAGGTAGGTAGCCTAGAAACTTCGTTTTATAAAAAAAATTAAAAATATTGATTGAGTATAGTAAATTGAACGTGCATGGCATATACCTCTCAGTTTTTTGAAAATACAAATATACGCTCCGTTCCTTGTTTAATGCATCTCAGTTTTTTAATGTTGGTGTCCGACTATAGGGGTATATGTGTACTTTCAAAAAATATTGAGAGGTATATGTGCACTTTCAAAAAAAATTAAGGGGCATATTCGCACTAAACAAGAAATTGGGACACGAATGCACTTTACTCTTGAATGAAATACACTCCCTCCGTTTCTCTGTAAGTGGCACCACATGTTTAGATGCTTGGATTTATGTGGAAAAAATGAGTGAATGAAATTGAATGTAGAATGTAAAAAATAGAATGGGGGATGAAATTGAAGGAATTTTATCAAAAATAAAATGTGTGCCAATATAAAAGAAACAGTCAAAAAAGAAAAATGTGTCAATAATAGAGAAACAACGGGAGTATAGGAGATGTACATGACTTTTAAAAAAATCATAATTCCTCCGTTGTTCTACATTATAGGTTTAACTTTTAGATTTGCGTGAATGAAATGAGTGAATTATATTGAATATAGAAAGAAAAAAAATAAAATGGATAGATAAAATTGAAGGAATTTTATTTTTTAAAAAAGGTGTTAAATTCATAAATTATTTTTTAAAAGAATATCAAATCTAATGAAAGAGATAATGACTGAATATATGGAGCAATTTGTTGAAAGTGGGATCCAGACTGGAGATGCATTTGAATTCCGTTTCTGTCGAAACCTCGACCTGAAATTAAGCTCATGCCAACAACCTTTTTTTCTGGTAGCAGCGTAAAATGTACAAAGCCGCGTTAGCTTTAGCGAAAACGTCGGTTTGTTCTCGAGTGATCTTAAATGCAAGGAGAATAAAAACAAAAACACAAAAAGCTAGTTCTAACAGTTGGCATGTGTTGCAATCTTTAGAAATATTACAAGCAAGTAAAAATTTCATTCTTACGAAGTTGGAAATAATCTTACAAGTATCGTATACTCCATCTATGCCTGCCATTTCTGCATACTTTACTTTTTAGATATTCCAATTAAATTTACACATTTTTCATATTTAGACATTTTCTACAAATCATTTGACCAAAATATCCTTGAAATAACTAAAAATTACTCACAACTATCATAACCATACCAACCCCTCATCTGTTTTCTCTCTCGTCTCCGTCTCCCCCATATTTCTTTCACAAACTCGCTGCCTCCTCCTCTCACCCTCTCCACCACATCTTCACCATCGGGCCTCCGTCTCTGCTGTGGCCCCATCTCCGGCTACCCCGATTTCTCGCTGTTATGACAGGTGCAGCTAACAAACAAAAAAAATAAAGAAGAACAAAGAACAAAGAGAATTTTACGTGATTCACTAACAATGTGCTAGCTACGTCCACAAAACAGAAACAAATTTTATTAACAGATACAGAAGAGAGATTTCTTAGACCAGAATAGATTTCTTCAATCTCTCACACATGACAAACAGACCTATATGAGAGTTTATATAGATCCCCCCAAACTACATAATCCTAAACCGAAGTGGAATAAGACTAGCCTAATCCTATTCCTAAACAGAATTGAAATTACCCAATAACAAATCCAAAACAGAAACGATCTAGATTCAAGTCATATTCTAACAATATCCACCTTGACTTGAATCCTCTCCCATAAAAGAGATAATCAATGGTAGATAACGGACGATACCTGATGTAACAACACTTGCCAGATGTATCCTGACTCTCTCTACCCCAGAATGCCCCTCGGGACCCAAATTAACCAGATGTATCTTGACTCTCCCTGTCCCAGAATGTCCCTTAGGGCCCAGATTAAAAGCTCAGAACATTTACCATGTCCAGACAATCAGTTGAATTATCAGCACTACTGACTTTCATCACCTTTATCCTTTTCTGATCTTCAGATGATGAAACCACATTGGAACTTGATAGAGTATAACCTTGTAGAGCATATAAGGTATCATACTTTACACCTTTCAGAGCCACCTTTGAACCCTTGTAGACATCCACAACTCCACCTTCACCATGGAAACTGAAACCCTTACCGTTAAGAAAACTCAGCAACAGACTATTTATCATTGGCGGAACATTCCTAACTCCGTTCAAGGTATTTTAAGGAGAAATCCCAACAATGCCCCTTCCTCAACTCAAAATCCCAAAAAATGAACATAAACATAATAAGATTCAATACATAAACATAATAAGATTTTGGATATGGACTTTAATTAGTCCATGTGGCTTTTTTTCATTTTTTGTTTATTGGTACCATAAAAGATGACTGCTTTACTAAAGCAAAAGGGTTTGTAGGCACCATTGGCTATGACGGAATCCAAGAAATCGGAGAAAGGTGAGACATCCAAGAAATCGGTTGAGGATGCTGGCATGGAGACTCTGGAAGAGAAGGCTCATTTGAAAATTCGGTTGTGTCTGGTGGATGATGTTATCGTCTAAGTTGCAAGTGAAACAACTGTATTCGGTATCTAGGTAAAGCTTGAAAGTCTGTATATGAAGAAGTCTTTGACCAACAAGTTGCTTCTAAAGCAACGTCTGTTCAGTCTGTTCATGCAGGAAGGTACACTACTTGGGAATCATCTTGATAAGTTAAACTCAATTTAGTTGCGTAATCTTGAGGCTAAAATGATGATATCTGCAATTACTGCAAACAGAAGGGGTATTGGAAAGATGAATGTCCAAAGAAGATGCAATCTG
This sequence comes from Rubia occidens, assembly GCA_032360425.1. NCBI lineage: Eukaryota > Viridiplantae > Streptophyta > Magnoliopsida > Gentianales > Rubiaceae > Rubia > Rubia occidens. The sequence goes on along the minus strand of JAUOBV010160245.1, from coordinate 9,040 downwards.
GAAAATCGAGTTCTGCTGCTGTACTGGAAACTAGGACACATTCTAAAGAGGAGGATGTAGTGGAGGTTCTGTAGATGTTGCATCTGTTGGGGTTTGCAAGTAAGTATGTTCTACTAACAAGTTCTTTCCGGATTGAGCTTGTTATGTTTAATAAATCCTTTCTTGGTTGGATTTATTCTGATCGGTGGTGTCTGAGTACTTTTGGTACTTCTGTCTAGCTCTTCTTCCGTGCATCTCCTTACATATGGCACAATTTTTGGGCATCTGGCACAACCATTGTGCGTCTGGTGAATTTGGGATCATCACCTTGCATCTGGTACATATGGCACAACAGAGTGCATCTGAGATATTCATTTGTCTCCATCTGGTTTCTTGGAGATTCAATTAAAGGGGAAAGTTGTCTGAATTGTATTGAATCTTATTATGTTCATGTTCAGTTTTGGGGATTTTGAGTTGAGGAAAGGGCATTGTTGGGATTTCTCCTCAAAATACCTTGAACGAAGTTAGGCATGTTCCGCTAATGATAAATAGTCGGTTGCTAAGTTTTCTCAACGGTAAGGGTTTCAGTTTCCATGGTGAAGGTGGAGTTGTGAATGTCTACAAGGGTTCACAGGTGGCTCTGAAAGGTGTAAAACATGATACCTTATATGCTCTACAAGGTTCTATTCTGTCAAGTTCCAATGTGGTTGCATTATCTGAAGATCAGAAGAGGATAATGGTGATGAAAGTTGGTAGTGCTGATAATCCTACTGATTGTCTGGACATGGTAAATGTTCTGAGCTTTTAATCTGGGCCCTAAGGGACATTCTGGGGCAGGGAGAGTCAAGATACATCTGGTTAATCTGGGTTGGGTCCCGAGGGGAATTCTGGGGTAGAGAGAGTCAGGATACATCTGGCAAGTGTTGTTGCATCAGGTATCGTCCGTTATCTGCCATTGATTATCTGTTTTATGGGAAAAGATTCAAGTCAAGGTGGAAATTGTTAGAATATGACTTGAATCTAGATCCTTTTCTATTTTGGATTTGTTATTGGGTATTCCAATTCTGTTTAGGAATAGGATTAGGCTAGTCTTATTCCACTTTGGTTTAGGATTCTGTAGTTTGGGAGATCTTTATAAACTCTCATCTCGGTCTGTTTGCAATATGTGTGAGTTTGAAGACATCTGTTGTGGTCTGAGAAATCTCCCTTCAGGGTCTGTTAATAAAATATGTTTCCATTTTGTGGACTTAACTAACACATTGTTAGTGAACCACGTAAAATTCTGTGTGTTCTTCTTTTATTCTTTGTTCGTTAACTGCATCTGTCATAACACATTTTTTGTACAAGGTTCAATTCTATTGCATCTTGAGGATATCCTGCAATCATGTTTTTGTTGAAATTCAAATATTTTTGAGCATGTGGTGTCTTTCTTTTGCATCTGGTTACTAAGTGTACACACTTGTAGTCAGTGTGAGATTACGGTGATTTCTCTTTCATATCTTTTTCAGTTCCTTCTGACAAAACTTCAGGACGAGCAATTCTGTCAATGAGACTAGCATTTTAATCACTGGCTTGTTTATGTTTGTCATGGTTATTCACAGCATTCAGGTAATAGCTTGGAAATGTGTTCTTCAAGATCCTGTAAGTACTCTCCCATTGTTCTGATAGCCCGTATGTAGTGTTGAGGTATGGGTGGGGCAAGGGAAAGTTTGCTGGTGGTGGAAGAGAATTATAAGAATGTGAAATCAGATGTTAAATTTGAGATTGACTAAAGAATCAGAAGAAAATGTCACTCTTTTGCGAAAAGTCAACTTGGATATCCCTAGAGGTGTTTTTGGATGGAAAAGATGTCTGTGAAATAGATGTTTTTGTACTTGGACATATAGTTGGCATGCTGTTTCAGCTTCCTGTTATGTTTCAAGGTACTCACTTTCGAAATTGTGTTCAAAATAATTAATATGCATTGTATGCGACCTGATGCTCATTGTACATGCAGTGTTGGTGATAATAACAGATGTGGACCATTGCTAAAGGGGAAGAAAGTCAACGGCAGTTATGCGTGAAGTTAGTGGAGATTTCATAAGAATGCCTGAAAAGTTAATGCAAAGAATACAAAAAATCCCACAAAATCTTGATTCGGATGCATTGTCCATTTCACTTTGGGATGACCAGGTTGCTCATCTCTAAGATTGTCACTGCTCAGTGCTCATGTCAATGGATCTGCTTACCCAAACATCATAGCAGATTTCTCCGAGCACCGCCTTTAAATCTCGCACAACCGTCATCATAAATTTGATGGCATCACTACTTTCGGGATTGTCTCCAGTGCGCTCCTTCATCTCCCTAAAGAAAACACACCATTAAAACGGCTTCTTTCCACTAGTGTTCTGTAGCTTGTGAATCTTTTGTTTATTGCAAGACTTTTACTTTATTTTTGGTTGGATGGTTTGTTGAATATTCGTTTGAATCTTTGCTTTGAGATTGAGAACGTTTGTGATTTTTAAATTAAAGGATATGATCAAATATCTATAAATTTTTGAAAAAATTGTTGGTGAATTTCTGGGTCGTGGTAGTCTTGTTAGTGATTTGGAACTGGAACCAGTGTTTAAAGATGAACTGCCGAATGTGAACAGAGATGTTAGAAGGATTTTTTTAAACAAAGTTAGGACTTTGGTTGATATGAAAAATATTCTAAGTTGAGAAAAAGCCCTACTTCATGTTCAAATCGAATCGCTTCTTTTGATTTCGTTAGTTTTGTCCTCAGGATTGAAGTCAAAAGTACAGTAAGGCAACTTTCATTTCCCCCTAATTAATTTTTTTTAAAAAGAGGAGATGACAGAACAGATTATGAATTGATAGTAATTTTAATCATGGATTTTGGATAGGTAATTTGCATAATTTACAACTTATTTTGATCCCCAAATAACAAATTATTATCACTAATAATTTAGCACGATATGTCAAAATGAATCACGGGCACACTTTAACAAGTGCTGGAATGACCTAACGGTGCCAATGTGTGGCATTTTTTATGTACTTGCATGGAACTATCGTCTATTGAGGTTCCGAAGTTGAACCTTCGATTTTGGAGCGTAATAAACGTTGTACGGCGGTTAAACCAAAATATTAATATGGTTCATCCCACTCCTTAATTATGAACCGTCCATCCCATCCCTTAATTAATTAAAAACTTACGGCCTCCCTCATATGTTCATATGTTCATATCTCCTCCTTTAAGTTATAATTAATTCTTTTTTAATTTCTCAATTCTTTCACCAATATTCTCCATATCAATCTCCTCTCATTTTTACTTAATCGATACATCCCCTGAACCCGACCTAGCATTATTCGATCTTACTTCCCAAGCCCTAAACTTTCCGGCCATCAATTCATCTCCCCAAATCCCCAATTCATTTTCTCGTGATTTTCTTCTCTCCCAATCCAAATTGCGCTCTCTGAATTTCCTTCTATCTCGAATAAGCTACCGCTATTGATAGAAAGTAAAACCCGCAACCACAATGTGTGTGTGTGTCTATATATATATAGTGAGTGTAAGGGGTATGCAAAGTAGAAACAAATATGGAACAAAATATATACAAAACCAATCAGAAAGGATATTCCTTTGTTATCCTGATTCTAAATTAACTACATCTCTATTACACCCCCAACCGAAGCGTAAGACTAGTTGCAACGCGGAGTTTGGAACGTAAGAATTCAAACTGTGGATGAGGTAGCCTGTTGGAGTAAGTGTTGTAATAATGCTTTCTAATTGAACGGTAAATCACGCTTGGATGATTGGGTTACACGAATTCTCTTCCAAGATAAAACAATCAAGAATCCCTTCTGTTTTATGCTTGAATCAGGAGAATACTTTTGAGTAACTGTTTTTTGTTGCTGCGTATGTCTGAGAACATTCTGAGAATTTCTCTTGTGTTATTTGTTTCCTCTGTTTATTGAATGTTTATTACACTGCATGTGAATGCATGTATTTATAGGAAACAAATGTCGTGAAAAGACACAACACTTCATCATTCTACATTAAACCACATAGGTATCAGAATTATTACGAACAAAATCTGAAATGACACAACCTTTCCTCATTTTAGGACAAGCTATGTTAGTCATCATCAACACAATTAATTCTTATCCTATCAATTGTAAACTCGTAGATAGTTTATACAAGTATGTACTCCACACCACGAACTTGTTTTAAAGTCCCGAGTTCACAACTATTCGAATCCAATTATACTTAAATAACTTGTGCTTATGAAACACCAACAATCCTCCCTAATTTAAGTATTATCCTTAATTCGGAAAGTCCAACAACCAAACTAAACAAGTGCATAAATGAAAATATCTTGAAGATTGAATTTTCACCTTAGTGCACATTCCAAATGTTCGAGAATCGGGGTGTCTCTAAAGCATTCAACCCATTTTAACACTTGAAAATATCCATTCACAAGTTCAAATACAAATCAAAATCTTAAAACCGACACTATACAAGTCATGTGTCCCTATCCATTCATGAGTGCATACAAAGCCAATCCCGAGTTAATTGAAGCAGCTACACTTCACGCATTATACAGATGAATCTCTTTTATTGTACACCTGCAAATGTACTTTGTCAAAGGATCCATTAAAAAGTTGAAACTTCAACCTAGCTTCCATGCAGATCTAAACATATTACCTTCGATATATGAAATCATATATTTAAATCCCAAAAAATAGGCCTTCTACATTGAATTTTACTCTAACGTCGTATCAAAGCAAAATGAGTATCCCATTATTAAAGATTTAAATAGGGTTTAAACCCATCCCGATCATCGACTTGTTTATCAAGTGTTCTACTAGATTGTGTTGACATCTTACAAAATCAAATCAGGAGTTATTAACTCATAAATCGGTGTTATGCTTAATTAGCTTTTGGCCACAACAAAAAAATTTATACAAAATTTCATAACCAATCTGTCTTTTACCAGTAGTTGAGCATTTTACTAATTTCCCTTTCACCCCCTCCCAGCTGATTTTCATTTCACTTTTGATGTTTCACTCATCAATTTAACTGATGATATCACCATAATTTTCTCTTCAAACTTTAAGTAGTCAAAAGAACCCATGACATTGTCACTTTCATCAACATGCAAATACATGCCAAGCATAATCATATAACATTCAACTCATCATAACATAATTCATAATTCATGATTCAAACTCTAAATTTCTTGTTCCATACATTTACATGAACCTTTTATCATCCAAACATCACTCGTCCATGAACAATATTTCTCTTTTATAGATATCATAAATTATTTCATCATGCACCATGTCATTCACGATTCAATAAATTAAAATTAAAACTTGGAATTAGAAGTACTTATCTCTTTCATGTCTCTTGATTCTTCTTCTCCACAAATATAATCATTTGTGCTATACCAATATAAATTCATATTTTTTTGAATTGATAATAAAATATGATTTATAAAACCAAACTATTCTAGGATTTCTAGGATCATAGGTAAATTCACCTTCCATGTTAAGGTTACCAACACACCCGTGTAGCTTGCAATCCGAATCTTGATGGATTGCAGCCTCAGCCTGGGTTTTGAATCCATGTGAACACATCTGGCATGCAAATTTGACGGGAGTTTTAGCACCACCTGGCGATGCATCTCTCCAATATGATGCTTCACATCTCATCAACAGAATATTTTCTTAAATTCACAATTCTTTTCCAAAACTAATTCTTCCAAAATTATTAAAACTTGTGCTTTAGAGTTTATAAAACTAACCAAATATGTTTCACTTTCAAATCATATGCCTCATTTGTGCAATATAAAAAAAACCAATTATATTAATGTGTGCATTTTAGATTCCGGAAATAAGACTTACTAATTTATACCTTTGCTGAAGTCTAAACATTATAATTGTCCCGCGAGTGTAAATCATCACCGTATTCCCATAACTTCCCGTTTGTTGTGCAATTCTTTGGCATTATGCACTCTTCCTCTTCCTGATTGTCATACGCTTTTGTAGCGATCAAACTCTGCATGAAACTTTATCAGAGCCAAGATCCCGCGCCAGGGGATAGGCTACCACACATTCACTACACCACTCCGATACAACTCTATGTTTACTATAAAGAAAGTATGAGCACCAGATAATCATCGTGGAATTTGTGGGTTATAGGCCACCATACTTACGATGAACCACTCTTATACAATTCTAACACATTAATAAATACGTTAAAAAAAATACTTTTTAAGTGTTGTAATAATGCATTCCAATTACAGCCTATTACATCCTTGAGTTACATGAATTCCCTTCGAGAATAAAGCAATCGAGAATCCCTCCTATTCTAAACTTGAATCCGGAGAATATTTTTGATTAACTGTTTTTGGTTGTTGCATATGTCTGAGAATATTCTTAAAAAATTTCTTCTGTTATTTGTGTCCTCTGTGTATTGTATGTTTATTACATTGCATGTGAATGCATGTATTTATAGGAATCAAATGTCGTGAAATGACACAACACTTCATCATTCTACACTAAACCTTGTAGCTATCATAATTATTACGAATAAAATATGAAATGACACAAAATTTCCTCTTGAAATGACACAACCTTTCCTCATTCTAGGACAAGTTATGTTGGTCATCATCAACACGATTAATCCTTATCCTATCAACTATAAACTCGTAAATAGTTTATACAAGTGTGCACTCCACACCGCCGAACTTGTTTTAATGTCCAGAGTTCACAACTACTCGAATTCAATTTTACTTAAATAGCTTGTTTTTATAAAATACCAACATAACCCATTTGTAAAGATATCAACAAGCTGAAAATCCATAGAAACGTGAGCAACCTTGAGCTTGCCAGAAGTCACCATCCCACGCACAAAATGATAATCAATATCAATGTGCCTGGCTCTCTTGTGTGAAACTGGATTCTGAGCCAGAAAGAGAGCACAATTATTATCATACAGCGAAACAGGAGGTATATGAGTCGGTACACGTAAATCCCGAAGAAGATTCATCAACCAAACTAATTCTGCAGCAGTGTTGGTCATGGTACGGTGTTCATATTTTGAACTAGAATATGACATTTTAGGTTGCTTATTAGCACACCGACACCAGGTTCCTACCAAGAAAAATGGCATACCGTATGTAGACCCACGAGTCTCAATACAACGAGCCCAATTGAAATCAGAATAACCCAAAACCAATAAAACAGATGAATTTTCTCAAAACTGAAGTCCATATTGAAGAGTACCACGCACCTAGCGCAAAATTTGAGTAACAACTTGGAAATGGTCATCAGTAGGAACCTGCATAAACTAACTGACCGTATTCATAGCATAAGACAAGTCAAGATATGTAATCAACATATACTGAAGTACACCAACCAAAGACCAATAAAGTGTGAAATTTCCAAACGGCTTACCAGAAGAGCCGAAAGCTGCAAAAAAGACACAAATGGAATGACAACGGGCGTGGAATCCTGCATCCCAGTGCACAGTAAAATGTCCTTGGCATATCTATCTCGACCAATGAATAAGCCGTCGGAAGTATGAACAAACTCCTAACCCAAGAAATACCGTAGAGTGCTAAGATCGGTAATCTTGAATTCATGATTAACCCAACCAATAAACTTGCAAATGAGACGACCATCATCCCTCGTAAGATTAATATCATCAACATAAATAGGCAAATAAATGAGAGAGGCACCATTAGAAAACACAAATAAAGATATATCGGAAGAGCTGCATATGAACCCCAGTCCAATAAAAACTGAGCTAAAACACTAAAACCAAGCATGAGGAGCCTGCTTCAAACCATAAATAGCCTTGCGTAGATGACAAATAAAATCTGGACGCATGGGGTCTTTGTATCTAGCGGGCTTCTTGTAAATGGGGGAGTCAATAACACCATCTAAAACTGTAGTCTTGAAATCTAGCTATCGTAAGGGCCAATTGCGAATAATAGCCAAAGATAAAATAGTACAAACAGTAGAAACCTTCACCACATGACTGAAAGTATGATTATATCAAAACCAGGAAGATGTGAAAAACCTTATGCGACCAATCTTGCTTATGCCTATCAAGCAAGCCGTCAGCCTTGTACTTCAAACGATACACCTATTTTGAACCAACCACATTTGCATGAAAAGGAATAAGAACCAAATTCCACGTCTGGTGAGTGCAAAGAGCCTCAATTTCAAAATCCATGGCGATAACACATTCAGGATCCTTAATAGCCGAACGATGACTCTGTGGCTTGGTCTTAGCAAATAACTCAATAAACAAGAAATATCATAGTAAAAAAAATATTTGTACCTGGGGAGCAAGTATGAGAGCGAGTGGCCATTGAATGGCTCCGTAGATGGCGCAAATGCCAAGACTGTCGCACCGTGAGGCAGCTGGAGATGGCACCATTGTTGGCGACATTGCATGAGCCATAATTGAAGGCGTCGGTGGCACCGATGATGGCACATGAGTTGCACGAGCGGTGAGCTTGGCGCGTGCGACGCGCGAGTCGGCGCTGATAGCTGCGGACTAGGCTGCTGGTCTGTGTGCGGCGGACATAAAATTTTTTTAGAAAAACCTGAGCTCCCGGTACAAACTGTAATTTAGAATTATCCAAAACAATAAGCAATTCAGCTAAATAAGATGGCTCAAACACCTCCAAAGACACAAACGAAGGTTCTAAAATTGCAGAAACTTCAAGTGAAGGTGGATCAATGGCAATAACAGTGCGGGTCACCGAAAAAAGCATCTCATCAAACCTAGCATGATGAGCTATGTACTCTTTCTTCGTAAGAGGATTAAAATAGCGATAACCCTAGTACTGTTAACTGTAACCAAAAAATATAAACGACATACTCCGAAATGCCAACTTAAGCACAACATAAAGGAATAAATACGGAAATAATCAACAGCCAAATGGATGAAAATTTGAGTAGTCATGAGTCGTACAAAAAATAACAGGGAGTGGAGACTGACCAGATAAAAATGGCGTTGGCAGCTTGTTGATGATGTAGACTGTTGTAGAAAAAGCATCAT
>JAUOBV010160035.1:0-12354 GCA_032360425.1 Rubia occidens | reverse complement strand
AAACCCCTTATGATGTAAACATACCTAAATCTAGCAATCTTCCAACAAAAAGATATCAAAAGAGATGTTAAATGCCTTAGAAAATACATGCATTTGACGTCGCATCAAATGTAGACAATTTACAATAACCATTAAAATTATACACAACTATCCATACCAATATACAAGTGCAAGTTAGCGGACCAGACCATATAATTGAATAGTACATGAATAATCTCTCAGCATGAATAATGACCATTCCAAGATACAAACACCAGTTGAACACATGAACAAAAAAGTTAGATCAAAACTATACAAATTATGAAACAAAACATTAACAGCATAAAAACATCAGTAACAACATAAAAACTTTACAATAATTAGCATATAAGCCACCCCAAGCAGAGCAGAGATGATACCACCCAGAGCAGAGATCATTATCAGAATAATAACTAGCTCAGTATTTAGAATGAAAGCATCATGAAAAACACAAACGTAATACCAAAATTGTACACAATATGATTAACATCACTAACATCATTAGACATCATAAAGACTATACAAAACATCATTAACATCATAATAAAAACATTGGCAGCATAACAACATCATTGAATACAATACTAATAACATAAACACTACACAATAACCATGATAAGAAGATATTTAAAACTGAGCATGAAAAATCATTGATAAACTTGAGAATACACGGGGCAATAACATGGAGCATAAAACTTCAGCAACTCGAGACCGAGACTTGATCATAAAACTTAAACATACAAACAACAAAAACACATCATCAAACTGAGCATAAACCAAAGCATAAAATTGAGAATACAAACTTCAGCAACCAGAGTCCATGACATGGAAAATATAAATGGAAAATAAAATCTCTCAAATATAATTGAATTAAAGATTAATTAATTTTTACCAACAATGCATGTTTAAATACTACAAAGAAGCTCTAAATCAAAATATGGAAATTTTGAAATAAAATATAAATGGAAAATATTGAAAGGCTGTTTAGAGGTTTGAAACGACCTCGAGTGGCCAAAGCAACCCATATATCATGGAAAAGTCATGAATAGACTTCGATGACCTGTTTTTCCTTCCCAAAAGGTATCTTAACCGTCATTCGGACACCGAACGCCAAATTTGGGTTGAAATTTCCTAACCATTTTGACGATCAATTTCTTCCTCAATTCTCTTAGAAAATTCCCTACATCAGTCTTCTCAACCTCCAAAGAACTTGACCCCTAGTTTTCTTGTGGATAAATGACCTCATCTTCACAGTACTCATGAATATATGCTAATATAAAAATGTATCGGATATGTTTATGCAATCCGAAAGTGCCACAACATAAGCATTATCATTCATCTTTTGCAATACCTTAAATTTTTCATACTTACCTGGTTTAATCTTGTTGTACATACCGATTTTGTATATTCACCTCTTCATGTATATTTTGTAATCAAACGATATTTAATGATTTAGGAAAATTTGGAAGTCTGGCCGAATGAACAACATCGACACAGGGGGTGGAGGTGTGACATTCGGAAACACTACCAAACTTTCCTAAATAACTATTTTGGATCTTGCATTAGGCAACCATTTTGCCAATCATAGGGTTTCATTGTACAAATTGACCGATTGAGGATCACTTTTGATGTAACGATAGCTACACAAGGCATGGAGAACCTAATAAAAATCTCCCCCAAATTTTTGGGTTTCTTTTTTTAAAAAAAAAAGTACATACCGATTTAAAACAACTTCTGGAACAAGAACATCATCAGGTCATCGCTTTCCATAACAACCATGAAGCTCTTCCGCTTTTCAGCAACCTGCTTATTCTTCTTCCTACTAATTTAGTTTTGACGAACTACTTAGTAGCCTGAATCTCCTTAGCCATATTTTGAACCAACCTACTACCTCCAGGAGTCTTAGGAAACTCAACCAAATCAACCACATGCTTAGGAACATCAGTATAAACCATGGAAAATGAATATTTTTCCATTGCGGAACGCACTGCACAATTATAAGCGAATTCATCATGAGGCAAAGCCAAATTCTCCCGCTTTGCATTATCACCATAAACACTAAGGGCCACCATGGAGCTTCTGTTCAGGGCAGTCCTAAACATCCGTATAGAGTAATCCCAAAATGACCGAGAAACTTCACATCCCCGTCTGAAGTAAAAGACTTAGGGAACACCATGAAGATGCAATATCTCCTTGAAAATTTGTTTGGCAATATTGCACACATCGGAAATATTTTTGCAAGCAATAAAATGGGTCATTTTGAAAAACTTGTCCACTGCTACAAACACATAATCCATGCCATGTACGTACGAAGCAATCCAAACTCAAAATTCATAGAAACGTCTTGCCAAATATCATCAGAATTAGGAAATGACATGTAACACTACAAGAAAAATGATCTATTACTTCACCCCTTTTGCCTCGATTTTTTGGCTAACATCAAATAACCAAGGTAAAAAATTCTTTTACCTCGGTTTTTTAACTAAAAGATATTTTTTACCTAGGTTATAAAATAATCGAGGAAAATAATTGGGTATTTACCTCAGTTTTATTAAAATGAGATAAATAATTGTAAAATAGAAGTAAAGAGTATGACCAACGTATGTGCAACATCAATACTGTTGGTCAAATCAAGAAAAAGTAGTTAATTGTGACATGGCCATCCTCGCTCTCTTGATCAGTTTGATCAACAGTCAGACGACGGCATATAGCGACGTCACATAACTCTAGATTTAGTTTGTAAGTTTGGTTCCATTGACCAAGTTCAATCATTTCTTTAAAAAATACCAAGTTCAATCATAATAATTAAAAAAATCCTCCCCATTGAAAGAAGCCTCTTCAAATAAGGTAGTGAAATAATTCAATCATAATACCGAACAACTTAGTTAAATTGTTCGAATAAGATAGTGAAATAATTAGATAAACAGTACTGGTCATGAAAATATCTTTACAATTACTACATAAATTTGATTAATAATTATTTAAGTTTCAACAAAACATAAACTTATTCAATCAGCTCTCAGTATGATAACCTTGAAAACTATCGGGCTCCCAGCTTCTATAACCTCGAAGAGCAAGGTGTCCTCAATGTGTAGGCAGTTTTCTGAAAGGAACTCACCAAAACCCTTTAGGGACAGAGCCTTCATCTTCCAACCCCCCAAGTATTTCATTCGCCACTTTGTCCCATAACACCTTAGCATAATAGGGGTTTTCTCATTTGACAGTAGTGGCACAACATCCCTCGGGATTTACTAAGTCGTTCAAAAAAATATTCATTAGAAATGTATATGAATATATATATATATATATATTTATATGTATAAGCAGTTACCAACAAATAATATTAATTTCAATTGTCTTACCAAAGTTTGGTTTTCCCCAAAATTTTGCTACTTTAGAGTGCAGGGGAAACGAGGGCAATCGCAAGCCATCATATGATGTTCAAGGTCGAAAAAAATGGGCTCCATCTTGCTCCGTTGTGCGGTGAACTACACAAAAACCAAAAAAAAATATGAGCTTTTATTTAGTGTGAAGTTGTGTTTGTAAATGTATATGTAAATTGGTAAAATACCTGAAAAATGGCTGATTAGAACATCCTTCACCAGCAATTAGTCCTGCATGAAAAGTGTAAATGTTATGTGCAAACTAGCCTATGTTAAGCAAGGTGTGACGTCAATAATGAGTCGCCGGTACATGTCGGTCCATATCAATAGTGTCATCAACATGTACATGCAACATCGATAAGTGGTCGGTAAAACCAAACACATGAAAGACACAAGATCGAGGTCGCATATGCAATTACAAACTAAACTTAGATGCTATACTGCAACATTGGTAATATTTCAGTTATACTAAGGGTAAGATCGACATAGACACGACGTCTCATAATGAAGAATAATCTACTAAAAATATGAATCTGCGACATCGTACCCTACTCATATAAATTGAATGGTGACAGACAACTTGCCAACGTCGCAGATATCAGAGGAAACGATGGGAAGAAACACATAAACCCAAAAAAGTTAAAGCTTATCAACATAAAAACTAAAAAAAAATCCTTTGGAGACATACTAAAACATAGTACCTACGGTTACAGTCAAGAAAAGTTCACAATCTCATAAATCTGAGAAAAATTTATAAAACCAAAAAAAAAACATAACACATTCACAAACAACAGATCTAAGAATGTAAAGTGGCAATTAAAAAAATTTGGTGCTCGGAGATTAGAAATGTGCATACCTTTGTCCAAGAGAGAACAGAATGGAGGGGGGAGATTGTTAGAATTCGCGGGAAACATGTGAAGTGCAATTTGAACTGATCATTAGGGTCCCCCTCTTTATTTGTGGGAAAATGATGTCGCACTAGTTTCGGTTAAGGCATCCTCTCGACCCCTTACCGACGTCACATACTTACATGGGCCTAACATATTTCAGCCAACCAAGCCGTCAGTAACCATTTTAAATTTATTTAAGATTTTTGTTCGCAACAACAATTTGCTAATTTTAGACAGATTGAAATAGATTATTCACTACGCACAAGTATTTTCAGTTTTGTTAATGATACTACTGTTAAAACTTTGTCCATATGTTAGGTTAAATATTATGGATTGAATAACATCAAAATAACATTCAAATAGATTATAATTTTTAGTTTTATGATTAAAGTATGAAAAAATAAATATTGTTCCAAATACAAATGACCTTGTTCAATATAAATGTTCATGCCTAGTGTAGGTTTCCCAACTAATTATATCTAATGGGGAAGAACTTCAATAATAAAAACTAAGTGCCCGACACCATTAACCAGTTCGAAGTAGAGAGTGTCTCCAACCCTGAATTTCTCAGCCTCAAGAAATTTCTTAAAACCTTCAGCGACAGGGCCTTCATCATTCGGTCCCCCGAGTAATGCATGTGGTACTCCCACTCATTAAATGTGAGAACAGGAGGAAACTTGTACGACGGCAAGATCTCTACAATCGGGCTAGACTCGTACTGAATTTTAAATAGAAAACAACGTTCAGAAAATGTGAAAGTGATTTATAGAAATTTTTTATTGATAATAAAATTGATGTGTAATGGGGATTACTTACAAGAATGGGAGTCGCCTTGAAATTTCCCTGGTTCACTGTGAAAAAATTGCGAAATGATATCACCAAAGGTAGTCCGCGGACGGTCATCATCTGCATCGTTGCAGATCTTTATTGGTCAACGAAATTATTATAAATTAAAATAAAAGGAATGCAAGAAAAGGCAAATCAAATAAAAATTTAAGAATGCTCACCTCAATTGGGTAGCAGCTCGAACCACCAGTGTTAGCCATGATTCTTGAAATTCATATTGTAAAGAGTCAATAAAAATCAATTAAATTAATCTATCAATCAATTAAACTATGAATTCAAAATTTAAAAGCGACATCACATAGGATTCGGTTATACCGATTGGTTAACCTATCAGAGTGCAACATTTCATACTAGCTAAACTACAAAAAAAAATATGAATGCACGACATCATATTAGAGTCGCTCAAACCAAATTTCGATCGATGTACAAGCGATGTTGCATTCATGGAAAGGTGATACACTAAGAACAGAAAAAACAACGAAACTAGAAAAAACAAAGATCCTGAACTTTAAAAAATGGGCGACATTAACGGGGAAAGACAAAAAAAACACATTCTAACACCCTAGAATCGAATCCAAGAACTCTAATCCATAGAAACTTCAAAACATGATGCAAATAACACATTCACATACCATATAAATAAAAATAAAAATTTCAATGAAAAATTCAAAAACAAAAGTAATGTTGCAACATGTTGAAACCATACCTATGAGAAGATGGACAGAGGGACTGTTGAAATTAGAGAGAAAATTGAATATTTGAAGTGATGTATGAGGTGGGCTCCGTATATATAGTCGTTAGGAAGCATTGTGAATTTTGCTTGGCCAATGTGACATCGCAAGTCACTTGATCATATCGAGAGTAAACTGACGTTTGAGCGATTTCAGGTACGCTAACCATTGGCATCACCATTTCAACCCATTAGCTTATGTCTGACCAACTGCGACATTTCATGTCAATCGCAACGTGCAATCCTTGACCAAACTATTACCGACATCGGCGGTACATAAAATGAGCCTCACAAATTCAACCCTCTATCCTAGAAACTGAGCCAGCAAAATTGACCTTAATAATGGCTAACAGAATATTAGATACTACTATTTGAAATTTATTAATTTCTATGAATTATATTAACGTCCAGTTCGATCGCCATCTATTTCAACAAAATCGATGACCTTTTCTGTTTTTACAATTACGTCCCTCCAACATAGTGGGTGAGAATGATAGGCAAAATTGGAGATACCAAATTATCTAAATCACATTGTAACAAACAATTTTTTTTGACTTAGGCATTAACAAACAGGGGTATTCTTCTCCCGTTATTATTAATATTCTATTAATACCCTCACTATGAGCGTTATTAATTAGGTGGATAAATTCCACAACATAGAATCAGACGAAATTACCCATTCTTGATTTTTATGAATTTAAAACATAATAAAAATATGGCCATCAATTTTTATAGAGTACTAACACGTGGCCTAGAGTTAATTGTTTATTATTACTAACAAGTTTGCAAGGAAGGGTTAATCGGAAGATCTTGTGGAAGTCTCTGTGGGAGTAGTCTAAATGGAAAATTGGAGATACCCTTATCAAATTCACCAAGTCACGAGCACAATGTTCCAGTTCACCCATGCATTAGTCAGTGGAACGGGACCGAAATCTTCTCAGACAGTGTATGACGAAGCTTTACGAAAGTTACACTATCACCCAATCTTCTTTGTATGTTTGCTACGATTCAGATCTGTGCACCTGCATGTTATGACAAATGTTTGCTGTGGAGATTATGAGTATTATCTAAGACAGGTGCACCGGGGTAATCGTCTGTCATTTATGTTAGCATTCCATTAATACCCCTACTATCAGCGTTATGAGAACGATAATTTTCACTACATAGAATCAAATAAAAATTTATATTCTATGTTTTTTTATTAAATAATTAGTAATAAAAATCCCTACATCAAATTTTATCAAGAACTGGTACATAGCGTAGAGTAAATAGCAGATGATTACTCATAAGTATACGAGGGTCATTCATCACTTAGTATAATTTGTGGTTGACAGTTTCTTTCCTGGATTATCGTAACTGAGTTTGGGACAATCAGTGAATTTTTTCATTTTTGCACTTAAGTTTCACCTAGAAAGAGGAGAAGTCGATGGTTGATGGTTGCTTATAAGTATACAAGAATCATTCGGGAAGAACTTGTGGAAATAAATTGGAACTAGACCAATTTCTTTATCACTCTCGGTTATTATAAGTTCCACTAGGGATGATAAAGTTTTTTTGGGAAGATCATAATCAAGTTTGGGAAAAACCGGTGTACCTTTTATTTTTACACTTAGGTCCCTCTAAGAAAGTGGGAGAGGTCAAAATGCAAAATTGGAGATAACATTTTTTAATTCAAATTTTAACGACAATGTTGTTTCGAATTGGGTATAAACGGGTTGCCGCAAGGGCCGCAATCTCAAAACCATGTATTTTACAACACTCTTCAGAAATTAGACTATGGATGTTATGTGCAATGTCAATCATCTCAGTTAGAAGAAAACTAAAACCGAACAATAGATGACGTCGGTTAATCTAAAATTTTCAGCCGAAAACAAAATTTTCAGCAAAAAAATTGAACCAGAAATTTCCCCCCATCCTATTTCAAGTCAATTAAAGCTCAGCACTAACACCTATTTCCCATATTTAACACAAATCATACAATCCAAGCTACCAACCATCCATTCTATTCACACCTTACAACAATTAAAGAGCTCAAACAAATTGCTTCTCTCAAACATCAACAAGATCCAAGGATGGAGCATCTACGGGTTCAAATTAATTGAGGTAGTTTTCCATCCATTCCATGTTCATTTAGAAATTTTGTGATAATCTTAATACATGTTTATTTCATCATTGATCAAAGATTCTGAAATATCATGAGGTATGATGATTGTGTTACATGTTATATACTGTATGGTTTTTTTATTCTAAGTTAATGGCATGTTTGTAAAGAGAGAAAAATTCTTAGATTTGTATGAATATAGTTTGAATGTGAAACTTCGGTCACATTTTATTAGTCCATGAAAAATGATACCAAACAAGGGCCGACATCACATAGAACGAGGAATTGTTGACATATCTATGAATTTCCAACGTCGCTCACTAATCAGTCTTCACGACATCAGTTTTTCATATGTGTGACGTCACTTTAAACCAGTTCACATATGTTTTTTTCAAATTGAGATTAATGTCGTCTACGTTTGACTAGATTATGTTTATTTCATTTGGGGACTGCCTAAATCTAACATAAAATTTTTTTACTATGTATTGGGTTTAATAGGGCCAAAGAGAGTCATCGATGGACTTTCAACATGTAGTTGGACGGACTTATCATTTCATTATTCGCCCCGATAATCATAATGTCATACAACGTGGAAAATGGTGGTTCAGTACAATTCATTTTTAATTTCATATTATCCTTATGTATTTCAATATGTTCTAACATGTATTTGTATTGTATGATATAGTTTGTCGGTTTGAACACATCATTCCTTCCCACATTAAAAGAACAAAATTTTATTGTTATATAACTTTTGACCATTTCACAATATATCACATTTTAAATAATATGTAATGGCTATTGATGAACGATAACTTGTGTCGTCAAATATTAAATATTATAATATTGTACGAGAAACCATGTCTAACCAATTCATCTGCAATGTCGCATAAACCAATGCCTAAACGATACATGATCAACGTTGCTTCAACCGGCATAATTATTTTTAACCGAATTCGGCCATTCAGAACAATGTCGTACACGTTCCACATCAATTGGAAAATGACATGGGTTCCCCATAGTGCGTGAAGTTTCATTCAATGGTCTGCAACATTTCTCATAATTTGACCGATGTCGACTATGACGATGTCGTATTATTAGCTCTCCCATCGACTGCCTTCTTGCAGTCAGCTACATCAATATTGCAGCTATGATCTCCTCTGGTCGGCCTAATTGCTTTGACTGGCATTAGTTTGGAAACCTGCTGATGTCAATTAAAAACCGAGGTAAAAGGGGTACTTTTTACTCTGGCTGTATTTACCTCAGTTCTTATATAACTAAGAACTAAGGTAAAAATTCATGCAGAACCAAGGTAAAAGGTCCTATTTTTTAGTGTAAAGACCAGTATTTTGAGATTGTCCTTCAGAAATATGACAGGTAGAGCAGTTTTTGATAATAGTAATTGTGTCCCTCCTTATGTGCGTCTAATAATACCTCTCTTTCAAGCCATCAAAGGTCTTTTCTCTTCCAATATTGCCACTAACACCTCCACAACAAAGATCCCGAACCAAATTTTCTCTCAACGAGCAAGGAATGAAAAATAATCTCCTTTGAAAATATAGCAATCTCGAACATGAAAATCCACATCATTCATATGGCTTTCACTGAACTTCATCCAAAATCCCTAAATTCAGCTTCATCTTCATACAGCTCTTTCAAACATCTAAATTTCACAATTTTATATGTCAATGTAACCAGTAGAATGCCTTTAGTGACCCTGATTTCTGCTGAATGATGAAAGGGAATGTCTGGAGAGAAAAAATTTGACCCGTCGAGCATGCATCTTATTTATCATTTTCTAACTGTGAAGAAATATTAAAGTCTAGTGATCGGTAAATAGAATGAGATCCCTATAAATTAGATAATGCTCCCACTGCCTAAAATCTTTGAAATACTAATAAATCTTATGCTTATACATGCTTCATCCCTAGTGAGATTCAAGTAATATCTTGCTGAAAATGCAACCAGCCCATTCTCTTGTCACAGTATACCACTGATTCCAACTCCATTAGCATTACACTTAACCTCAAGAATCTTATCAAAGATAGGTAAAGCCAGGTTTGATGCGGTACAAAAAATCTCTTTAATCAAGGCAAATGTATGCTCTTGATTATTTCCCCGCCAACGCTTTCCCTTTTTCAAGCACTCAATTATAAGAGAAGTAATATCACTAAAATTCCCGACTAATATTCTATAAATCGAAGCGAGACTATGAATGCATACCTCTATTATAGATTTAGGTGTAGGTTAATCTCTAATAGCACTCACATTTTCCTCATCTACTTAAATTTCTTCCTTGCTAACCACAAAACCTAGAAAAAGTAACTGAATGTACACTTTTTCAAATTAATGTATAGTTGGTTTTCAACCCAAACCCGCAACACTTACCCCAAATGGCCCAATTATTCCTTCCTATTTTAACTATAAATCAAGATATCATAAACTGAAGCACCATAAAAGAGCAAATAAAAGGATGAAGAATATGATTCATCAACTTCATGAAGGTGCTAGGTCATTGGAGAACCGAAAGGCATATCAAGCATTCACAATATGTCTTTGCTCTTGAAAGTCTCTTTCCACCCATCTTATGTCCTATCTGAATATGATGATACCCATTGCGAAGATCAATTTTTAAAAACACCTTTAAACCTGCAAACTCATGAAGCATGTCTTCCCATCGAGGAATTAGAAACCAGCGCTTAATAGTCATCTTGTTGATTTCCCTACTATCAACACACATCCGCCATTGATTTCCCTTCTTAGGTTCAAGAAGGACAGGAACCACACAAGAGCTCATGCTCTCACGAATGAATCCCTTCTTCAAAAAATCTTCAATTTGTTTCCATAAAATCTTATTCTCCTTTGTACTCATATGATAGTGAGGAAGGTTTTGCAAGGTGGACCCCTGGAATAGAGTCAATTTTATGATGACTGTCATGCATTGGAGGTAAATTATTTGGTAACTCTTCCCAGTTAAGTCAACACAATCCATCAAGACCATTTGCACATCTACCAGAATTTCCACCCTCTTATGTATAACATTCATTAAACCCTTGATCACTGTTGGAAAGAAACAGATTGTTTCTGCAAAAGTTTCATCAAGTTCCTTCTCACTGTGAGTCGTTATTAAGAAATTAGACTTCTTACTTTTCAAACCCATTTGAAAATTCACAACAGAAGCCATAGAAATCTTATGCTCATCTCACATGAACAACATCACGTTATCACGTCCCCTATATTAACATCATATTCATAAGCTCAAGGACAACCCAATACGACATGATAAACATCATATCAACAACATCATAAATCACTTCCTCTTTGCAGTGCTTCACAATGGAAATATGAATCATATAGGTCAGCAACACTCTGATTGTGTGTCAGGAATATAGAGTGCAAAAAATATAAGTTTGATGGGTTTTTATCTGGCCCGCCTCCCCTCGGGATTGTAAATAAACCATGAGAGTTCAACTATTAACCCGAGGAGAGGCATTGGATCAACGATAGAATTTATAATGTTGTTCCCGTTCCTATTACTATACTACCCATGGGGTAGATAGTGGCAAGCCCGGGGTCATCCACAAAGATGCTAGAAATTTTAAAGTTAACTAAGCACGGCTACGATCAGATTGTCAATCTGATCAAGTATCAGGTGTAGATAATGTTTCCAAAACAATTTTTTGAGGGGGGTTTATGTAAAAACTACAAACATGCAAGATCACACGAGAATAAAACTACATAAACTAGCACTTAGGGAGTATTTTTGCAACATGATCGGTGTTGTGTTTCGATCCTCGATTCTATCACATTCAAAATATAAAAAACCTATTCCAGTTTTTATAACACGTAGTGAGGTCGATGGTCAACACTTTCCCATACACATCATGTTGGGTTCACATGTAATCTTCCATCGACACCGCCTTCGTAATTAGGGGAGTGCAAAAATGGTCGTGCCTCCTGTGCAGATCTGAATCTCCCCGTAGGATTACATCCTGGGCACCCCACCACTAATGCTTTTCCCTAGGCCTACAAAGGCAAAGGGGGTGAAACACCTTATCAATGGATCTAGGGTTTCTTACCCTACTTTGCTACAAACAGTATCTCTATCTGTAACCTTTTGGGCCAATTATCTAGCTAAGACTAGTGTATGGTCGATCGTAACATTGACTCGGGGACCTACATACACACACTCATACGGTCCCGAACTATCGTTACCCCAAGCACATCTAAGTTTCCTTTCCTGTGGGATATCAATTAATACGAAAACATGAAAGTAAACTACATTGTGTGCCAATACTAGTGTGACAATAATGCAATTAATAAGAACATGAAGAACAAGCCAACATAATAATCATAAACACATAGAAATGGTAGATCTAATAAACCTCC
>JAUOBV010159926.1:0-12356 GCA_032360425.1 Rubia occidens | reverse complement strand
ATGTAATGAATGTGATAGAATCAGTGAATGGTTCTATGATCTATAAGAGGTTTGGAAGTGGAAATCAAATTCCCCCAAGGCTGTCTTTTGTAGTTTTTATCCTTTTTATTGGTTTGTTGCATGAAAGCATAGTTACTTAACCTTGCTAGTTATCTTATCTTTACTTTCATAACTTAGGAAAAACCAACCACCTCCCCCCTCTTTACCTACTTTTATATGTCTATGAATATCTATATCTAGGATTACATCCACCCTTATATGTATGAACCCTTAGGAAAAATCCATCTTCTTCGTGGACGGCCCCGATTTTCCACTATCTACTTAATTGTATTTAGTAAGCATTTTGGGCTTATAAATTTTATCTTTGAGAGGTACGGAGATGACCTCCCACATGGCGATGCATTGTGGGTTGATGAGAGCAATAAAATTGTGGTGGTGATGTTATCTTAAAAAGGGAAAGCTAGTGCATGTAATCCTAGTACTTAGCATTATACTTTTGTGTACTGGCTAGTGTCACGTGTATTGAATATATTGATATTAAATTGTGAATTAGGGTTAAGTCGGTATGAAATGCAGTGTCGTGCATTTATATTTTCTCATTAAATTTAACTTTTTTTTGGTAAAGCTTGAAATGTGATTCAGCACCCGTCTTGGTGTACAAATGGTGTTGAAAAACAGAGTATGTGCTTTGTTTCATGGTTTGCACCGGTATTTGTCATGGTCAACACTGGTATAAAAACTGGTTCTGTACACTTATAATTTTTTTTATCATTTAGCTCTCGGATTTAAAATGAGATCAAAAAATTGATTTAAAGTAACTAAGAGCAACTGCTTTATCACTTTTGGGCACCGATTTTCTGATATTCAGCACCTGTATTTTTACCAGTGCTTTGTACTTAATAAAAAAAATCTTTTCTCTTGGGTTAGGAAAAAGTTGACAAAAAATATTTAAAGTAGGCAAAGGCAGCTGCTTGTTCTTTTAATAGCACCGATTTTCCCATTTCCAGCACTGGTATTCCTACCAGTACTATGTACTTTGAATATTTTTGTTTACTTTGCTCTTGAGTTGATAACATAATCAGAAATTTTTATTTAAAGCAGCCGCATGCAGCTGCTTAATTCTATATAGGCACCGGTATGTCAACATTTTACTGGTGCTAACTGTTGTTGCATATTTAAAATAGCGCAGTTCCCTTTATCTATCACTTTCTAATTCACAAATTTGGAGAGGAAATCTACCCTACAAGCACCATTGATTAGTCAACCCAAGTTTTGTAATCGAATAATGTAAGCTCACATTCAAAGTTTATTCATGATTCTACGAGATTATTTATCTTCAATCTACAAGCTTTTAAATGGTTAAATGTTCTTATACTTCGCATTATGATAGGAACTTTGCTAGATCTTGCAAATGTGCACATATTATTAATTTACATTTGTTACATTTCGGTATACCTCGCCTTCTATTGATTTCCTTCCCATGTTTGTTGATGTTCATCAACACTAGTTTTGTTTAGGTTTTTATGATGCATGGAAGGTCCTTGTTAAAAATACTGTAGTGGAATTTGTAGGATATGGCACCTAAAACTCCATTGACGAGGTCACACAATGCTTCACTTTCCTCTCCGAAGATGCAATCCCATATCAAATAGTAGGAGCAAAGGTTCTTGTCAGAGCAAGCAAGGCTACTCGAAAGAACTTATAGAGAAAGGCATCATTTCCCAGAGAGAGGAATAGAAGCATCTCCCCCCTTTGAAGAATCTATCCGGGCACTTGGATTGGGAAAATTATGTGACACACCTCCAATGTTTAATCTCAGTATAGTAAGTGAGTTCTATGATAATTTGAGGTATGGTCCGACGTGGGATGAGGCATTATGTAGGGGAAAATTGGTGCAACTTACACTGGAATTCATAAACGATTTGTATAGGTTGCCAAATGTTCTGTTCAAGGAGGATGAATATCTTACATTCCACTACATGTGGATTCTCTAGTCAAACCAGGCTGGTTCTGGATTCCCAAGAATCTTCTTACGCATGAGATGAATGGATGGTATCACTTTGTGGCCTCCAAAATTGACCTAGCCAGAATGAGCACAGAGGTTTACAGTATGAAGCTGATGCATTTGTACGCAATTAAGAAGGAACTACAATGGAATGTAGAAAGGAAAATGATGCAATCATTGAGACAGGGTGTTGAGAACAAAGGTTGTTATGGTTTTTGTAGCCTCGTCTCCGAATTGTGCAAAAAATTCGGTGTCCCCATTATCCGCATGACATATACGGGCAACCAATGGGGAAGATAAATTTATATTCTTTCTAAAAAATGGCACCTGATAATGTTGGTCCTTTGGAATCTAGAGTCATTGCATAGGAGGTTAGTGTCCGAACTCTTCTGACAGAATTCCTGTATCAATGGTCATGGTGCGATCACATGGATAAGGTTTTTGAGTATCAGTTCCTGAATGCAATGAAAGTAGTTGGACCATTCCCTTCATTCTCAAACCCTGGTGCTGGGAAGATCGATGTGGGGACTAGCTCAGAAGATGCACCGATGTTGGATGAAGAGCCGTTCGCTAGCTATTCTTCAAGATTTTCTATGAAATTTTTAGTAAACTATGGTTTTTCTTAGTTTTCAATTTTATCGAACACTCAAAACAAGTCTTTGTTATTTTCATGATACAATATTATTATTATTATCCAAGGAATCTTCCTTCAACAAGTTTTTGTATTGAATTTATAGTGCTAAGAAAATATGATTTCCCTTCACAAAATACATACTACATTCCGTCATTTACTCTTCAACATGTACCATCGCTTTATAATTTTTTCCATAAAAGATTTGAATGAATAGAATACATTTATTTAGGCCATAATAAAAACAATTGAAGTGTTTTGGAGCAATGGAAATGACTTTCACCCACTTTTGGACACCATTGCAATTTCCCAAAATGTTGTACACATTTTCTATTTTCAATTTCAAGGGTTTTCCATTCACCCAATCATGTCCAAATTGCTTTGTTGTGATGACACGTAACCTAATTTCAGTATGGAATCTCCAATTTTGTGTTATGACAATTCCAAGATATGCAAAAGGGAAAATTTTCACTCATGGGTCCAAACGACAATTCGATCGGATATATTGGTACACTATGAAACCAAGATGTACATTCCAGGGTCATATCAAAAACTATTTTAATATATTTTTGGGAGAAACTGACGAACATTGCTTCCCGTTTGGACATCCTAGCTTCTAAGTAACAAAGAGTAAGATACTCTAAAACATGTACTAGCACTTTATTACATTTATTGAAAACATCATTTTCCATTTAAAATCGTATATTAACCCAAGATTACCCAATTTGAAGTTAATTTGATCCTAATCGGAAGGTAAAAAGCAGTATTGGGCAATAGTGTGAATTTATCAAAGTTAAATACGAACCCTTATTGGCGATCCGGATGACACAAATTTGCAACATGAGACTTATGGAAATTTTCATTGAGTAATTATAAGTTCAGTTGGTTCTCCGTGATAATGGGAAACCCACCCCCCCCCCTCCAAATTGGGCAATATAATAATTTTTACAAAATAGCGTGAATTTAAAATAGTCGCCGGTATGTTCTTCAAAATAACCGATGCTAAAAAAAGTAGGGAAAGTAATTTCTTATTTTTTTATGAAAATATTTGGCTGCAAAATCAAAATTTCATCAAATTCAGTACTACACCGGTTTACAAACCGGTGCTAATACAAAAATTTAAATCCCTCCCAAATATGATTGGGCCGGAAAAAAATCAGCCCAAAGTTCCAAAATTGGCACTGTATTTATTACATTAGCATCGATATTCTAAACTGGTGCTAGGATAGTAGCCAATCACACTATGTGGTGCAGCTAAGCAGCCTTGAGCAGCTGCTTCCGAGTTCTTCGTCACTAGTATATTTACCGATGTTGTGCACTATAATTTTTTTCAAACTTTGCCCTCTGGTTGGACAAAAAAATTATTTTATGCAGCTTCACGGAGCTGCCTAACCATTTTTAGCACTGAATTTTGATTATCCACCACCGGTATTACAACCGGTGCTATAAACTTAGAATATCTTTTCAAAAAAAAATTCTCGGGTTGGACTTAAAAATTAATTTATGATGCCTCACGCAACTGCCTAACCATCTTTTAGCATCGATTTTTTACTTACTTTATACTGGTGCTGTGTGCTTAGAATGTTTCAAAATTTATTGGAAGCTTATATACATTATTTAGCACCGGTTTGATGTCCAATATACATGTGCTTACTTTACTGGTATAAAAGCGGACCGATCACCTTCTTCCCCATGACCGTCACATTTTCCTCTTAACTCCCACAAAATCAACTGTTTTTCCATGTTCCATCTCCACGTTCTCCTCCATTCATTCCTCTATTAACCACCATTGCCCCACATCCTGAATCACACATTGTAAAAGAACCCCAAAACCCCCATTTTTGCATCTCACAAACGTGCTTCTCCAAATCTTCCAATTGACATCAGTGAAGTGACATTGACTAGGTTTCCAGATGGATTCTTTAGAAGTACGCCATGATTCCTTCAATTTTGTTGGGGCCAAACCCTAAGTTGCATGACATTGAGTGAAATTTGTATCACATTCTATGTGTACAACGAAATGTTTCAATGCTGTTTTTTAATTGTTAAGTTGTGTTTGGTTGCTCACCGTGCGATGGTTAAGTGTGACATTGTTGACCATGTGATGTAGAAGTATTTTAGAAACATGTGTGAGGTATACCCTTGCTTGTGTGATGTTTGTAGTGTTCAATAAGGGTGCATAAAATATAGTTAATCGTGTGATGGTGAAGTGTGATGTTCAATGGTATGTTCAAAATTGTGTGACATGTAAATCTAAAATGTGTGATGGTGCATTACATATGGTTGATGGTGTGATGTTTTAGTGCAATGTTGATTGGTATGTTGGTTTGTATGATGATTAGTATGGTGATTGGTAGGGTGATTGGTATGTTTACTGGTATGTTGTATTGCGATGTTGATTGGTATGGTGATTGGTAACTTCAATCCAAGGTGTATGAAATATTGTTGATGGTGTGATGTTGAAGTGTGATGTTATGTTTGTTATGATTTATCCATTCTACCGGTGTTTTTATATGTAAATACCTTCTAAAACAAACAAAAAAGTGGCAGGAAAGAGGAAGTGGGATAGCTCTTCACTGAAACAAAAGATTGTGAAAAAAAAATTACTTCTGAACGCGAGCAAGAGGAGGTTCCACCGATGGTACCCCTCAAGATAAAATTTGAGGCAGATGTTGTAAATCCAACGGGAAGTTCCCGAAGAGAACAAGGGTGACAGTGAGGACAACCCCCTACACAATTGGGGAGGAACATGAGAAACTGGTGGTACTAATCATAAGGCTAGCTGGAGAGGGACCTGATGAGGGTCCTTCCAAGGTGATGAAGTCTAGGGATATTCACAACTTTGTTATGTTGTTTCTGAAGGAGGTATGTTAATATCCTATTTGAAGCGTTGGTTTACACTTTAGTTTCGTAGGATTGATTATAAAGGTACATGTTGGGGAAGCCTTAACCAGTATTGCTGAGTATGCAGACGAGGTAAAGGAGTTCAAGAAATGGTTAGGTTTTCTAGAACTAGTGACGTGGAACAATGAATTGAAAATGAAGTTGGGTAAGCTGTGTGATCTTTATGAGGAGAAAGATGCTGCCAACTTTGCTTTTATGCGAGGATCTTAGGGTGCTGAGGGAGAATCATCATGCATGTTCATCCTATCAACGCGTCGTGGTTTATAAACTGATGGGAACATAAGATTTTGAGGTATGCTCGGGGATATGTATGTGAAGATGGTCAAGGTTGGGAAATATGAGGCTATGTTTTGACATCACAAGCGGAACCTATAATTATACATAGTTGTACTATATGCGGGGCATGTTTTGGAAAATGAGCTGGAAATGGCTAATGCTAGTGTGTATGAAGGCCTAATCTAGGTGGTGCAAGCTAAGGATGCCTCTTTCCGTCTGGTTAGGGATCTAAAAGGGATTGATGTGTTTCCTACCATGGCGGGCAGAATGGTTGTGGGGTCGATCATTGTGATGCTATTATCAAGCCTCAAAGGGTTAACGGTGAGTTGTGGGGTGACACTGCTGCCACAACTTTTGGTGCTACATTGATTGTGGTGGAGGGAAAGATGTGCCTACTGGTTCTAGAAGTAGGGATGAGTCATATGGTCCTAAGGTAGGATAGTTGTGAATGTATTTGGATTGTATATCTAGTGAATACTATATTTTTTCTTTCTTATTTATAATAAATAATTTTAATGGGTATTTATGTGACGTATAAGTAGGGGAATTGTCCATGAATAGTATTATGCATTCCCAACTTATGGTTTTGTCAAGTAGGTTTCGTCAAACGGGCTATGAGGGTGTACTTCCTTTTGATGAATCTTATGATGACTTAACTAATGCAGTGAGGATTTGTATATTGGACCTAAATCAAGTTTGTGGGTACCTTAATGGTTTGGGGATCTATTTTAATGTCGAGGAGTGGTGGATAGCACTAGGTGGTTGGGTGAAAGGATTGTTTTTTAGAATTATTGGTGTTGTGTCCAGATGTGATCGGCGTATGAAGCGAGATGTTGTGCATTTGAATGAATATGATGCTCATGTAATTAAGCAGGGAACCCAAATTCATAAGTTAAGAAAGGAACTGATGGTTGTTATGCGACATGAAGAAGAATGGAATAAGTGTTTCATGTGGAAATGTCGTGAGAGTGATCGAGTGGAGGATATCATCTCAAAGCAGGTTTATTACTTTAATGTATTCTTCGAAATGAATGGAAAATAGAATTTGAATGTGCTCGGTTAGTTGGGGAAATTCGGGAATGGAAGAGGTGCTATGGTGAGGAGTGTGAATTACATATTCGACTCTTAACTAATTATGTGAGGTTAGAAAGATGAGTAGAGGATGAAGAATTGCACTTTTTTCGAGCTAAAGAGAGGTGTGAAGGGCTAGAGAGTTTGTTGAAAGAGAACTACTAGGTGAACAGTAAACTTCGTGCAAAGATTTGTAAAATTTACATAAGAATCCTAATGAGAAATGTTGGAAGGATTGTGTTCGCATTTTGGAAAGACTGGTAAATGGTTTAAAATGAAACCTAGAGAATTAAGCATACTTTGTGTACTTGATGAGTATGCACGTAGGTCAATCAGAGTGTGTACCTATTGTTAATTGGAAGGCTTACTATGTGAATTATATCTTCCGTATAGAGGTAGCTGGTTCCACATGAGATGAGTTTTATTTGCACATGCTTTGAAAAATAGAAGAAATATTGGATGCAGAGACTGAATCCCTAAATTCAATAGACAATGGAATGCCCTAGTTGTTTCGGCTAGTGTGTTGTCATGTGTTAGTTTCAATCCTATGGTATTGTTTGTAATCTTTTTAAGGTTTTGCTAAATATTATGTGTATCTGTTCCTATGTCTCTTAGGGTGTTGGTCTATGGTTGTGGTTCTGTCAAGATAGGGGGAAAAATCAAGGGTGGGGGTGTGAGAGGGAAAATGTGTGTGTTGGACGGGGAAGTGGTTGGATTTATGCTTATGTAACGAGGCTGGCGATGTTCCAGGCATATGCAAAGCCACATTATCCTGCCCCCTTCTATGTAGTAGGTGTGTATTATGTTTGGTAGATGGTTTGACAAAGACAAATCAAATTTCTGCTAGTGTTTTGAGGCTGGTTGTTTTCCAAGCGCATGCGAGGCTGTAGTGTTCTCTTCATCTTTGGATAGGCAAAGGAGGGGATGTGTATCCACTTGTGTCGCGAGGATGGTGATTTTTTAGACGTATGTGAAGCCACGTTTATTCTTACCACCTTTGTTGTGTTAGTTGTTTTGGTTACATTCTGAGCAAATCCACAAATGATGGAGACCGCTTGTGTTGCATCCAGTAGGTAAGCAAGAAGGAACGTGTCAGTGTTGTTTGTGTTTAGGCTATTAGTGCGCTTGAATTTAGGAGATAAATGAGCCACGTGGGCTAGTCGTTTCATATTATCTAGATTGTGGTGTTTAACTTTTCCATTTCCAAGGCTAGGCTATAGGGTTAAGTAGTTGCGGGGAGGTTGAAAGTTGCATCTTTTAGGTTCCTTCCATACTTATCTTTTGGGCTTGTTATCCCTATATAAAGGCAATCGTGTTAAAGCTGATGTCTTCAGTTGTAGTTTGTATGTTGAATGGTGTATGCTTAGTTCTATAGTGGGTCTACTACTAGTGGATGTGTGTTGAGTGTTGTAATTGAAGCTGTTGCAAATGTGTGTAAGTTGTACACTTCCTATGATAAATAGGATGTGGGACTCTGGAGGTGGTTGGATTTCATTCCTAAAGCCTTATTTGCCTAGTTGTAAACCTTCTTGGATGGGTTGTTTGGTGGGATTATTTCCATTGTCAATGGTGCAAGCTGGGTTAATGTCTAGTACGAGGTTTTCTAGGAAATCTCATGTTAGCTATAAGTACGAAGATTTGACAATTATATGTTTTTTTCTATTCTTATTTATCATGTATGTGTGATAAATCTATCTTTTCCTTATGTTTTCTAGAATCGCCGATTGGGATCAGCAAATGCAATTTCAGGGTGGATTAAGATGACGAGCTCCATCTGCGAGACCGCTAACGATGAGAGCTGGGAGGAACTGGCGCGAGGGCCTAGACTCACAACAGCTTGGCTCTAGGAGAAGGCTAGGTTGCGCAGTTGATATACCTGCCTGATTGGACTAGCCTTAAGAGTTCGGTCAACTGCGTGTGAATGGGATAAATTATGACTGGATATCAATAATTTGCTTATTGGCCACGATTCTCGGCATACTTGTCTACTTTCAGTTTCGATGCCCTTTTATAAAAGGACACCCTTAGTGACACGGTGATAGCTCGCTCGCTAGCTGCGTGACGAGGTAGTGGCGGTTGTTGCACAATTAAACTACATTAGAATTAGTGTTTTATTGTATCTACTGTAATAGGTTTGCTATTTGGAATGGTTTAACATTTCTTGATGTAATCTAATAGATTAAGAACAACATTCTATTATTTTAGTTGTTTGTTTTAATGTCTATCTTTGATTTTCCGACCATAAACAGAATAGAGGTTTATTGGCTCTGCATTCCAATTTATGTTGTATTTTTTTGGTACTTAAAATATTGTTTATTTATTTATGATATGCCTAATTTCCAAGACTATAATGCTATCGTAACTATGTCTTTATGATATGCCATTTTTTTAGGATTTAAGCGGTAAAGTATATGATAAGTCATGTGAAGATGTTTTTGTACTTATCAATGTTACTGAATGTAGAAGGTTTAGCATGTGAGGGACATACCTTGTCGTTGGTTGGGCTAGGATAACCATTGTTGGTGTAAAGCGGGTACCTGTTTTCTTCCCAATCATCCTCTCATTCTTATTGCGCACGACTTCATTGTAATTTTCGTTATTCCTATTGGCAAATTTTACAAAAATATCTTAACTAGGGGTCCCCGGCCTTTCCTAGGAATAATGGAGACCAAGAAAGAAAATTTTGATCCCCACAGACGGCGACACTGATACAGGTGATCCTTCCGGGTCGGCATAATGTCAAGAATCAGTGCAAGGCAATAAGCTTGCTTTATCTTCATGCAAAACAAGGTCCCCCCATGATCCAAAAGGATGCCTAAGTCAGTATTTTGGTTTGCAATCTTTCTTCTGGGAAAAATTCATTACCTGTTTCTTTGCCTAAAGTCTCTATTTATACTCAGTGTACCACGTGATCCCTACTAATCGTGGTCCACGATTCTCCTATCATTACCAGGTTGTGTCTTTGAAGGGATGATCGTAGGTTTTGACCGCCTTTTATCTTGAGGTGGATTTCTTTCTTTACACCGCAGTGCACGTTCGGGGTTTGCCTAGTTGGCTCACTGGTCATGAGGTGTTCTGGCTTGAGATTCGCATAACTGAGAGAGGTGTATACCATGTGGAATATTATAAAAAAATAATCTCATGCTAAAAACTTGGAGTCCAAGCTGTAAGATAAAAGCAACAATATTTCATATCTGAGTATATTTGGTTGAATATATATGGTTTTCCTATCAAATTTTACACAAGGAAAATAAAATCCAAGATCACAACCAGTTTGGGTCCATTCATTCATATACAGTTAAAGGAAAATTTGTTGATGGGGGAAAAATTGGTAAGAGTATCGATTAATATAGTGATGCCAATCCAGAGCTCTCTTAAACTGAAAGGGCTATATCAAAAGGTAGTTGAGAGAAGTCTTAGTTATGAACGATTTCCAATATATTTTTTGTGTGAAAGAATTGGGCACAAGAAAAAAGTATGCAATCAATATACATGTCTCTTATCCCATGATTATGGATATGCATTTAATATAGGATTACTTGTGAAACTAATAATGTCAATTGTGTTGCGGATTCATGATATATCTGAGTTTCCATTTTCACATTTATCAAAAGGACTAGTCAAGTTTTTGGACCCAAGTTCAAGCATGATTGACCATGAATGGTCGAAAACCAATGAAGTGAATTGCATGTGCAAAAATAAAAATTTTATTCATACTGGGATAAAATAACATGTGCCTAAGAAGGCAAAGGTTTTAGCTTGTGATATGGTCTTAGGTACTTTTTATCCACCTGTGATTTCCGCCTCAAACACACCCCAGATGTTGTGCCCTCTTAACAAGGTCCAAATAAATACTTTACACATTCTACAATGCGGGAAGCTACACGCCAAGGGATGAATTGCACTAAGAGCTTATTAGCCGAAAGAAAAGAGAGTGTACTCAAGAATGAATACATCGTAGTTTATTGAGGTCGGTTCTCTTTCACCCACCAAAGAGGTGACAAGAAAAAGGAGCAGAAGTTATTTTTATGAATACACCACCAAAAAAGAAGTTGTGTTGCAATAAAAGGAGTTCAAGAACCAAAATAAAAGGCAACATAAGTGGTGTTATTTTTTTCCTTCCAAAAAGACTCAAAGCACAAGTCTTAGCGAATTAGTTGTAGAAAGAGGATATATTTTCAATGTTTACAAAGTTTTGCCAAATATACCTGGGAGAAATATTAGGGGAAATACTCTCATGGATATGGGGAAAAGTTTAGAGTCTGAGCTAAAAAGGCACAAATCATATAAAACTTGGAATGTATCAGTGGAATTGGACTTTTACTTTTTAATCATTGGTGTTTGTCAATAATATGGAGATTTTGTTCGATCATCTGAATCATGTTGCTGAGTTTTTCTCAATGGTTGTCCCAAATCAACCATCCAAGAATCCATGAGTCCTTTTTATTGGAATCACAGGGGCTGTAGTTGGCCACCAAATTGCTCCAAGATTGTTTCGATCGCATAATCTAGAAACAAAATTGCCATTGTATATATGGATTTTGAAAATGTTTCTATATAATACTTTAATAATTATGTAGCTATCAAGCCAACAAAACTATAGGGATTAGTTGGTACGAGAATCCTGACTAAGGTGTCATCAATAATCTAGCAGTCGGCAGAGATGCCGGTCTAGAGTTTCATACAGTACGACAAATCCAGATGCTCGTTGACAGGGCATGAGTATACACATCGGGTTCTCCTTTGGAAGAGTGGTTTTGATATAGTTGAGAAGCAATGATAGCAACCAATGTACAAGGTTGTAAGTCTATAAATTTGTACAGAGAATGGATCATATTTAGAGGCTTTATCAGTCTAGTATTCAAACAAAAAAGTAGTTATCTACTGTTATTGTGTTCAAAATCTCTAGAAAGGCAGTTTAATCGTATTAAAAACTACCCACTATTGTAATATCTACGGTTAAAGTTAAAACAATTGATGTTTGAGAAGAAAAATATGAACTCATTTATATTGATCTATGGGAGGCCGTAGTTGTGCCTCTAAAAAATAGTATTTATAGGCCCTAATTGAGTCTAACTACTAGAAAGTAAATAGTGGCAAGTCGGGGTCGTCCACGAGGAAAAGGGGATTCTATCAAGTGTTAAACGTAATTCAAACCACACAAAGATGTTACTCTAATTGTGTGGTAACAAACTTGGGGGGTTTTGATTTTAGAAAACACTACGACTACTTTAAACAACTAAATTAACAAAAAATTAGAGATAAATATATAACTATGATCACACTAGCACGAAAGATGTAATTAAGTTGATAACGAGTTTTGGGCGCAATTGGTTTACATTTCAAGTCATCCTTTGATTATCGATTAATTACCCTATTTTTATGCATTAACCACATATTGTGGAGAACTTATCAACACCTTTCGAGTGAAGATATTTCTTGCCTCTCCTCGATTATAGTTAGAGTGGG
>JAUOBV010159819.1:0-12356 GCA_032360425.1 Rubia occidens | reverse complement strand
GGGATTGAAGGTCGGGATGGGTAAATTGACTCACTTGATTCAATGATAGTCTTTATTTTATCAATTTTCACATTTCAACAATTCTCAATTAGTGAATTTACTATAATTTGTTGAGTCAAATATTTCATCCATATTTCTTTGCAACTTTGTGGGCGAGAAAAATTAGGGGACCGCTCAATGCAAAATATTTCTAGGTGTCCAAAATTAGTCAACATTAACCTATTTTTATATTAAGTGATATGATTAATTTAATATTGGGTTCTTTTATTTGTTAAATTTTCATATTTCTTAATTCTCAAGAAGTGAAACTACTGGAAATTCTAAAATGAATCGAATTCTATGTGCATATTCAGTGCCTATTTATGGGTGGCCACTCATTGCACAATATTTCCGGGGCCAAAAATTACAAATCATTCAACTACTTTATATTACGTTTGTAAAAAAAATTCTTAAGCTAGATTCTAATTTTATATTTTAGGAGCCCCTCCTTGCCTCTCTTATTAGGATCTAATGAACTACGCCTTCTCCTCTGACATGAAATCATAAAGCCATTAGTAAAAGTTATTCATGACATAATTTCCATTCTTTTTTTTGTTTCACTTCCTGTTTTCAGTACTGCTCAGAACTATATAACCAATTAGAATTCAGCCTTCTAATCCACTCGTAAAGAACAGTACGTGACTGCAAACCTGACAGATGGCGGGCTATTATTAGCCTATGTGGATCACGTAAAGTGGCGGAGATGTGGTGTTGGAGATGGCGGTGGGATTTTTTTTTAAATATTAATTGTATATTTTATAGAAAGCAAAGCAACAAATCCATATTTAGAGCCATCTCTCTAAGCCCTTTACAGCCCATTTTCGTCAACAACTGATGCATTTTACACCTCCAAGGCTATGTTCATCAGGTTCTGTAACTTGGCCTTAAGTTCCTTTCTTTCCCTCCATTTACATTCAGTTTTCACCCTGTAAATCAAAGTTTCTCCCTTCAATTCTTGTTGTTTGAATATTCTCCTATTCCTCTCCATCCAAACACTGTGAAATGCAGTAGCTAGTTCCCCAATCATTCTCCCTTTTCTTCTTTTTGCACACAGAAACATACATTTCTTAAGCTGCCTCAATGATGCGCATCTTTTGAGTTGTAGCCCTTCTATCACCTTTCTTATGTACCTGCATTCAAAGAATAGGTGGTGTGCTGATTCCTACTTTTCTCCACACATAAAGCAGTCTGGTTGAGACCTAATGACACCAAGTTGTTGCAGCCTATCTCTTGTTGCTAGTTTTCCATGCAGCAACATCCATAGAAAGACTTTCTGCTTCGGATTAACTTTTTTATGCCATATGATCAGTGCATTTGCCTTCAGAGTGCACTCCCTCTTCATCAAGTTGTACACCTCACTGATTTTTAGCTTTCCTTTATGATCTGTGCATCTCCACAGTTATTTAAACATTCTATTTCTGAGGCTAAGCAGCACCTTCCATACCCAGCTTTGTGAGTCATTTCCCTTGCAGGTGGTGGAAAATCTTGTTTCTTTTTTTTTTCTTTCAAAATTGATGTTTTTTTGACAAGAAATGAATTTTTTTTATGAAGGTTGGGATCGATAAATTGAGTCACTTGATTCAATGATAGTCCTTATTCTATCAATTTTCATATTTCAACAATTCTCAATAAGTGAACTTACTATAAGTTGCTGAGTTATATATTTCGTGTAGATTTCGTTGCCGTTTTGTGGGAGGAAAAAATTAGGGGACCACTCAACACACAACATTTCAAGGTGTCCAGAATTAGTAAAAATTAACTATTTTATATTAAATGTCACGATCAATTTAATAATTTGTTTTTTTGTTAAATTTTTGGATTTAAAAATTCTCTTGGAGTGAAAATACTAGAAATTCCAAATTGTGAAATGAATCGAATTCTCCATGCACATTCAATGCCTATTTTGTGGGCGGCCGTTTATTGTACAACATTTCCAGGGGCCAAAAATTACAAATATTCAACTGTATTATATTATGTTTTAAAAAAATTTAGGTTAGATTTTAATTTTATATTTAGGAGCCCCACCTTATCTCTCTTATGGGGATCAGATGAACTAGGCCTCCTCCTCTGACATGAGATCATAAAGCCATTAGTAAAAGTTATTTATGACATAATGCCCACTCTTTGTTCTGTTTCCATTCCTGTTTTATGTATTGCTCAAAACTATATAACCAATTAGAATTAAGCCTCAGCAATCCATTCGTAAGGAATTGCGCGTGACCGCAAACGCAAAAGATGGCGGGATTTTATTAGCCAGTGTGAGCATGTGCAGTGGCAGAGATGTGGGGTTGGAGGTGGCGGTGGGAAATCTTTTTTTTCCTTCAAAATTGATGCTTTTGTGACAAGAAATGAAAAGCTATTTTTTGAAGGTTGGGATGCATAAATTGAGTCATTTGGTTCAGTGATAGTCCATATTTTATCGATTTTAAAATTTCAACAATTCTCACATAGTGAACTTACTACCAGTAGTTGAGTCGAATATTTCGTTCAGATATCATTGCAGTTTTGTGGGAGGGAAAAATTAGGGGACCGATCAATGCACAATCTATCTAGATGTCCAAAATTAGTAAACATTAAACTATTTTATATTAAGTAATACGATTAATTTAATATTTAGGTTATTTTATTTTTTAAATTTTTAGATTTCGAAATTCTCAAGGAGTGAAACTACTGGAAATTCCAAAATGAATCGAATTCCCCGTGCATATTCAGTGTCTATATTTTGGACGTTCCCTCATTGCAAAATATTTCCGGGATCCAAACATTACAAATCATTTAAACATTTTACCCTTTGTTTATTAAAAAAATTAAGTTAGATTCTAATTTTATATTTTAGAAATTTTAGAAGCCCCTTCTTACCTTTCTTATTAGGATCCGATAAACTAGGTTTTCTCCTCTGACATGAGATTATAAAACCATTAGTAAAAGTTATTCCTGACATAATTCCCACTTTTTGTTTCGTTTCCACTTCCTATTTTTAGTGCTTCTCAGAACTATATAACCAATTAGAATTCAGTCTTTACAATCCACTCGTAAAGGACAGTGCATGACCGCAAATGCGACAGATGGTGGGCTTTTATTAGCCAGTGAGGAGCACTTATAGTGGCAGAGATGTGGGGCTGGTTGTGGCGGTGGAATATCTTGTTTTCTTTTTCTTTCTTTCGATATTGATGCTTTCTTGACAAGAAATGAAAAAGCTATCTGATGAATGTTGGCATGGGTAAATTCTGACACTTGATTCAGTGATAGTCCATGTTTTATCAATTTTAACATTTCAACAATTCTCATTAAGTGAACTTACTATAAGTCGTTGAGTAGAATATTTTGTACAGATTTCGTTGCAGTTTTGTAGGAGGGAAAAATTAGGGGAACGCTCAATGCACAATATTTCTAGGTATCCAATATTAGTAAACATTAGCATTTTTTTATTAAGTGTCAAGGTCAATTTAATAATTTGGTTTTTTTATTTTTAAATTTTTAGATTTAAAAATTCTCTAGGAATGAAAATGCTGGAAATTCAAATTTCCGATATGAATCGAATTCTCCATGCATATTCAATGCTTATTTTATGGGCGGCCGTTTATTGCACAACAATTCAACTATTTTATATAATGTTTTTTAAATTTTTAGATTAGATTCTAATTTTATATTTTAGGAGCCCCTCCTTACCTCTCTTATTAGGATATGATGAACTAGGCCTCCTCTGAAATGAGATCATAAAGCCATTAGTAAATGTTATTCATGACATAGTGCCCACTCTTTGTTCTGTTACCATTCCTGTTTTATGTACTTCTCAGAACTATATAACCAATTACAATTAAGCATCAGTAATCCACTCGTAAAGGACAGCGCGTGACCGCAAACTCTAAAGATGGCGGGCTTTTATTAGCCAGTGTGAGAACGCAAGGGGCATAGATGTAGGGTTGGAGGTGGCGGTGGGAAATCTTATTTCTTTTTTGTTTCAAAAATGATGATTTTGTGATAAGAAATGAAAAGCTGTTTTATGAAGGCTGGGATGCGTAAATTGAGTCATTTGGTTCATTGATAGTCCATATTTCTTTTTTATCAATTTTCACATTTCAACAATTCTCACAAAGTGAACTTACTATTAGTTGTTGAGTCAAATATTTCATTCAGATTTCATTGTAGTTTTGTGGGAGGGAAAAATTAGGGGACCGCTCAATGCACAATATTTCTAGAAGTCCAAAATTAGTAAACATTAACCTATTTTTATATTAAGTGATACGATTAAATTAATATTTAGGTTCTTTTATTTGTTAAATTTTCAGATTTCAAAATTCTCAAGGAGTGAAACTACTGGAAATTCCAATATGAATCGAATTCCCCGTGCATATCCAGTGCCTATATTTTGGGTGGCCCCTCATTGCAAAATATTTTCGGTATCCAGACATTACAAATAATTCAACAGTTTTACACTATGGTGTTTAAATTTTTTAAGTTAGATTCTAATTTTGTAATTTAGAAGCCCCTCATTACCTTTCTTATTAGGATCCGATAAACTAGGCTTTCTCCTCTGACATTAGATTATAAAGTCATTAGTAAAAGTTTTTCATGACATAATTCCCACTTTTTGTTTCATTTCCACTTCCTATTTTTAGTAATTCTCACTATATAACCAATTAGAATTCAGCCTCTACAATCCACTCGTAAAGGAAAGTGCATGACTGCAAATGCGACAGATAGTGGGCTTTTATGAGCTAGTGAGGAGCATGTATAGTGACAGAGATGTGGGGATGGTTATGGCGGTGGAATATCTTGTTTTCTTTTTTTCTTTCGACATTGATTCTTTCGTGACAAGAAATGAAAAGCTATTTGATGAAGGTTGGGATGGATAAATTATGACACTTGATTCAGTGATAGTCCTTACTTTATCAATTTGGACATTTCAACAATTCTCATTAAGTGAACTTACTATAAGTCGTTGAGTAGAATATTTCAAGGAGATTTTGTTGCAATTTTGTAGGAGGGAAAAATTAGGGGACCGCTCAATGCACAATATTTCTATATGTCCGATATTAGTAAACATTAGCCTATTTATTTTATTAAGTGGTACCTTTAATTTAATATTTTGGTTCTTTTATTTGTCAAATTTTCATATTTCAAAATTCTCAAGGAGTGAAACTACTGGAAATTTCAAAATTAATCAAATTCTTCGTGCATATTCAGTGCCTATTTTATGGGCTACCGCTCATTGCACAATATTTCCGGGGACCAAAAATTACAAATCGTTCAACTGTTTTATATTACGTTTTTAAAAAAAAATTAAGTTAGATTCCAATTTTTTAAGAACCCCTCCTTACTTCTCTTATTAGGATCCGATGAACTAGGTTATCTCCTATGACATGAGATCATAAAGACATCAGTAAAATTTATTTATGACATAATGCCCACACTTTGTTTCATCTCCAATTCCTATTTTCATCACTGCTCATAACTATATAACAAATTAGAATTCAGCCTCTGTAATCCACCGGTAAAGGACAGCGCATGACTGCAAATGCAATGATGGTGGACTTTTATTAGCCAGTGTGGAGCACGTAAAGTGGCAGAGATATGGGGTTGAAGGTGGCGGTGGGAAATATTTTTTACTTTTTTCCTTTCGAGATTGATGCTTTTGTGACAAGAAATAAAAAGATATTTTATGAAGGTTGGGATGGATAAATTGAGTCACTTGATTCAGTGATTGTCCTTATTTTATCAATTTTTACATTTCAATAATTCTCAATAAGTGAACGTAGTATAAGTCGTTGAGTCGAATATTTCGTACACAATTCGTTGCAGTTTTATGGGAGGGAAAAATTAGGGGACCGCTCAACGCACAATATTTCTAGGTGTCCAAATTTAGTAAAAATTAACCTATTTTTATATTAAGGGATACAATTAATTTAATGTTTTTGTTGTTTTATTTGTTAAATTTTTAGATTTCAAAAATTCTCAAGGAGTGAAACTACTTGTAATTCCGTGATGAATCGAATTCTCCATGAATATTTAGCGCCAATTTTATGGGTGGCGTCACATTGCACAATATTTCCGGGGGCCAAAAGTTATAAATCATTCGACTGTTTGTTATTATGTTATTTTATATTTTTAAGTTAGATTCTAATTTTAAATTTTATGAGCCTCTCCTTAATCTCATAATTTTAAAACTTAAGAAAACTTTAATCTCGTAATTAATTCAGAGTTTTCCAAAATAAAAATATAAAACACACAAGCACACTTTTTACATATAGGTTCTTACATAGGATTCAATTTCTCACAAAAAACGGCAAAAAAATTCATTGTGCCCGAAATGCTTTGGAAGAAGATCCTTAGATAAATGGTCGCCTTCCCAAATTATAAAAGTGCAGCCATTGCTTGGACTCCATCAAATGATGGAGTTTATCGCAGGATCGTCTACAATTTTGTACATTTTCTTTGGGAACTGCAGTAGAAGCAAGCCTTCACTATTTCCTCCGTCGTAACCGCTACTGGGAATCGAAACTGCAGCTTCGTATCCACCATTATTATGGGGAAATGGAAATTATTAAAGCTGAATGGGGTGAGAATCAGTTGAGGGATTTAAGAAACCATCTAATGCTAATATATTATAAGGATTCAAATTGTTACAGATGTCATGGAGTGAATGTAATCAATTAAGTTTATCACTTGCATCCATAATTAATCTAAGAGACATATATGCTTCCAAAGTAAAAAAATGTAGATATTAAAGACCTTCCCTGCGGATCACAGAACTTTCCGTTGTCATTGATGCCAGTTACAGAACTAAGAGTTGTGTGAAAGCTTCCTCCTCATCAGTGAAGATCAAACACTCGTCCTTCACCACATTTCATCTGGCTCTCAAAGAGGATGACCCAAAATCCAAGGCTGAGCTCGGAGGTATAGGTTTGGGTGGGTGTAAAAATGATAGTTTTTACAATAAAAGTAAAGGGGGATTGAAGGTCGGGATGTGTAAATTGAGTCACTTTATTCAGTTATAGTCCTTATTTTTGCAATTTTCACAGTTCAACAATTCTCAATAAGTGAGTTACTATAAGTTGTTGAGTCGAATATTTGTGCAGATTTCTTACAAATTTTGTGGGAGGGAAAAATTAGGGGACCGCTCAAAGCACAATATTTCTAGGTGTCCAAAATTTATAAAAATTAACCTATTTTTATATTAAGTGATAAGATTAATTAAATATTCCAGTTCTTTATTTTGTTAAATTTTCAGATTTCAAATTTCTCAAGTAGCGAAACTGTTGGATATCCCGAAATTAATCATATTCTCTGTGCATATTCAGTGCCTATTTTATGGGCGGCCACTCATTGCACAATATTTTTCAAGCAGAACAAATTATAAAACATTCAACTGTTTGATATCATATTTTTTTAAAAATTAAGTTAGATTCTTACCTCTCTTATTAGGATTCGATGAACTAGGTCATTTCCTCTTACATGAGATCAAAAAGACATTAGTTGCAAATTTGTGGGAGGGAAAAATTAGGAGACCGCTCAACGCACAATATTCCTAGGTGTCCAAAATTATAAATCATTTAACTATTTTCATATTAAGTGATATGATTAATTTAATATTTTGATTCTATTATTTTTTAAATTTTCAGATTTCAAAATTCTCAAGGAGTGAAACTGCTGGATAATCCTAAATAAATCGAATTCTCCATGCATGTACAATGCCTATTTCCTAGGCTGTTGCTTATTTCACAATATTTATGGGGGCCATCAACTGTATTATATTATCTTTTTAAAAAAATTAAGTAAGATCCTAATGTTATATTTTAGGAGCCCCTTGTTACCTTTCTTATTAGGATCATATGAACTAGGCCTTCTCCCCTGATATGAGATCATAAAGCCATTAGTAAAAGTTATTCTTGACATAATGCCCACTCTTTGTTTTGTTTTCACTTCCTATTTTCAATACTGCTCAGAACTATATAACAAATTAGAATTTAGCCTCTGCAATCCACTAGTAAAGGACAGCACGTGACTGCAAACGTGACAAATGGCGTTCTTTTATTAGCCAGTATGGAGCACGTACAGTGGCGGAGATGTTGGGTTGGAGGTGGCGGTGGGAAGTCATGTTTTCTTATTTATCTTACGAGAATGATGCTTTTCTGACACGAAATGTTGTTTTATAAAGGTTGGGATGAGTAAATTGAGTCACTTGATTCAGTGATAGTTCTTATTTTATCAATTTTCACATTTCAAAAATTCTCCACAATTGAAATTACTATAAGTCGTTGAGTCGAATAATTCGTACAGATTTCATTGCAGTTTTGTGGGAGGGAAAATTTTGGGGACTGCTAAACGCACAATATTTCTAGGTGTTCAAAATTAGTAAACCTTAACCTATTTTTATGATAAGTGATATGATTAATTTAATATTTTAGTTCTTTTGAATGTTAAATTTGCAGATTTCTAAATTCTCTAGGAGTGAATCTACTAGAAATTCCTATATGAATCAAATAATTTGTGCATATTCAGTGCCTATTCTATAGGCGACCGCTTATTGCACAATATTTTTGGGGGGCCAAAAATTACAAATATTCAACTATTTTATATTATGTTTTTAAAATTTTAAGTTAAACTATAATTTTTTGTTTTAGGAGCCCCTCCTTACCTCTCTTATTAGGATCCGATGAACTTAGGCATTCTCTTCTGACATGAGATCAAAAAGCCATTAGTAAAAGTTATTCATGACATAATTCCCACTCTTTGTTTTGTTTCCACTTCCTATTTTCAGTACTGCTCAAAACTATGTAACCAACTAGAATTTAGCCTCAGTAATCCACTCGTAAAGGAGAGCGCGTGACGGAAAATGCGACAGATGGTGGGCTATTATTAGCCATTGTGGAGCCAGTACAGTGGCAGAGATATGGGGTTCGAGGTGGCGGTCGGAAATCTTGTTTTCTTTTTTCTTTCGAGATTGATGCTAATGTGACAGGAAATGAAAAGTAGTTTTATAAAGGTTGGGATGGGTAAATTGAGTCACTTGATATAGTGATATTCCTTATTTTATCAATTTTCACATTTCAATAATTCTCAATAATTGAACTCATTATATGTCGTTGAGTCGAATATTTCGTGCAGATTTCGTTGCAATTTTGTGTGAGGGAAAAATTAGGGGACTGCTCAATGCACAATATATCTAAGTGTCCAAAATTAGTAAACATTAACATATTTTTATATTAAGTGATATGATTAATTTAAAATTTTGGTTCTTTCAT
Organism: Rubia occidens; assembly: GCA_032360425.1. NCBI lineage: Eukaryota > Viridiplantae > Streptophyta > Magnoliopsida > Gentianales > Rubiaceae > Rubia > Rubia occidens. The sequence continues at coordinate 3,072 of JAUOBV010159819.1, read as the reverse complement.
TTTTAAAATTTTAGATTTTAAAATTCTCAAGGAGTTAAACTACAGGAAATTCCGAAATGAATCAAATTCTCCGTGCATATTCAGTGCCTATTTTATGGGCAGCCACTCATTGCACAATATTTCCGGGGACCAAAAATTACAAGCCATATAACTGTTTTAGATTATGTTTTTTAAAATTTTAAGTTAGATTCTAATTTAATATTTTAGGAGCTCCTCCTTGCTTGTCTTCTAGGATTCGATAAACTAGGTCTTCTCCTCTGACATAAGATCATAAAGCCATTAGTAAAAGTTATTCATGACATAATGACCAAAAATATATTATTTATTACACATTAGACCACAATCTCCTATAGATTAAATTAAATTGGGTTATTGAATGTAAGATATTAATGTATGTCATATTCTTGTTCTTGATGTGCCTCAACAAATGCTTCTTCCCCTTTTGTAATAACTTATTTCCCCACTCCTAGTCGTTTGGATTGATCTGCTTAAACCCCTATAGTATATCAAATTACAACGCCAAAACTTGTATAATTGTATAAATAATTAAAACCCTCTTTTATACAGAATACTAAAACTTTAGAAAACTTTAATCTCGAGTTAGTTAAGAGATTTTCACAAATAAAGATAGAAAACATGCAAACACACTGTTTATATATAGATTCTTATATAGGATTCAATTTCTCAGAAAAACGAGAAACTCATTGTGCCAGAAATGCATGGGAAGAAGATCTTTAGACAAATGGTGCTGATCCCAAATTATAAAGCTGCATCCATTGCTGGGGATCCATGTCGTTGGAACGTCTACAATTTCATACATTTTCATTGGGAATGGCAGTGGGCTCCGGCCATCACTAATTCTTCCATCGCAACCGTTGCTGGAAATCGTAACTGCAGCTTCGTATCCACCATTATCCATGGAAAATAGAAATTATGGAAGAAAAATGAGGAATGAGGGTGATAATTAATTGAGGGATTTAAGGAATCATCCAATGCTAATATATTATAAGGATTCAAATTGTTGCCGAAGTTATGCAGTGAATGTAATCAATTAAGTTTATCGCTTGCATCCACAATTAATCTATGATAAATATATGCTTCCTAATTTAGATTATAAAATATCAATAATAAACAACGTCCCTACAGATTGTAGAACTCGTCGCTGACGTTGATGCCTGCCAGTACTAAGAGTTGTGAAAGCCTCCTCCCGGTCGATGAAGATCAAATGGTACACACACTTTTATATATATAGATTCTTACATAGGAGTCAATTTCTCACAGAAAACAAGAAAATTTGTTGTGCCCGAAATGCATGGGAAGAAGTTCCTCAGAGAAATAGTGGTGATCCCAAATTATAAAAGCAGCAGCCATTTGCATGGGATCCATGAAATGCTTGAGTTCATTGCGGGATGGCCTACAATTTCGTACATTTCCTTTTGGGAATGTTGTGTGCTCAGGTCATCGCTGATTCCTACTTAGTTACCGCTTGTGTCGGGACCCGTAACTACAGATTTGTATCCATCGTTATCCATGGAGAAATGGAAATTATTGAAGTGGAATGGGGATGAGAATTATTTGATGGATTTCAAAAGGCATCCAATGCTAAAATAATATAAGGATTCAAATTATTGCAGAAATTATGCAATGCATGTAATCAATGAACTTTATCACTTGCATCAACAATTAATCTGAGAAATATGTATGCTTCCTAATTTGGATTAAAAATATCACTATTAAAAAACTTCCTTGCGGATCATAGAACTCGCCGCTGTCGTTGATGCCACTGTCGGAACTAAGATTTGCGAAAGCCTCCTCCTCGTCGATGAAATTCAAAGGCTCCTCCTTCACCACATTTCATCCAGCTCTTAACGAGTATGAACCGAAATCCAAAGCTAGGCTCAGATGTTTAAGTTTGTGTGGGGGTTGTAAAAATGGTAGTTTTCGCAGTAAAAGTAAAGGGGGATTGAACGTTGGGATGGGTGAATTGACGCAATTGCTTCAGTGATGGTTCTCATTTTATTCATTTTCACATTTCAATAATTCTCAATAAGTGAATGTACTATTAGTTATTGAGTCAAATATTTCGTGTAGATTTCGTTGCAGTTTTGTGGGTGGGCAAAATTGGGAGACTACTCAACACACAATATTTCAAGGGGTCCAAAATTAGTAAATATTGGCCTATTGTTACATTAAATTATACGATTAATTTAATATTTTGGTTCTTTTATTTTGTTAAATTTTGAGATTTCAAATTTCTCAAGGAGTGAAACTATTGGAAATCCCAAAATTAATCGAATTCCCCGTGCATATTCAGGGCCTATTTTATGGGCGGCCTCTCATTGCACAATATTTCCAAGGCCAAAAATTACAAATCATTCAATATTTTTATATTAAATTTTTTAAAATTTTAATTTAGATTCTAATATTATATTTTAGAAGCCCCTCTTTACCTCTGTTATTAGGATCCGGTTAACTTGGCCTTCTCCTCTAGCATGAGATCAAATAGACATTAGTAAAAGTTATTCATGGCATAATACCCAAAAATAGATTATTTATTACACATCGGTCCACGTTCTCCTACGAATTACATTATAGTACGTTATTGAATGTTCAATATTAATGTACGTCCGGTTCTATTTCTTGATGTTCCTTGGCAAATGTTTCTCGACCATTTGGAATAACTTATTTTAAATCCCTATAGTGTATCAAATTACAACACTAGAAGTTGTATAAGTGTATAAATAATTAAAACCTCTTTTATGCAAAATACTAAAAATTTAATCTCGAGTTAGTTCCGAGGTTTTCCAAAATAAACATAGAAACCACGCACACATGATGTTAATATATAGGTTATCAGAGTGGATTTATCCCAGAAAATGGGAAAACTTATTGTGGCTGAAATGTATGGGATGAAGATCCTCAAAGAAATGGTGGCGGTCCCAAATTATAAAGGTGCATCCACTACATATGGATCCACGAAATGATAGAGTTTGTAGCAGGATCCTCTACAATTTTGTACCTTTTATTTGGGAATGGAAATAGGCTTAGACCATCACAGATTCCTCCGTCGCT
>JAUOBV010159710.1:0-12356 GCA_032360425.1 Rubia occidens | reverse complement strand
GTGCGAGATGAGCAGTTGATAAAGTATTTAAAAAGAGTTTGTCAGCTCATTTCCCAACTTGAATACTTCGACATTCAACATGTACCAAGGGGTGAAAATGCAAAGGTAGACGCCTTGAGCAAGCTGGCGACGGATGGATTTGATTCATTGATTGGACACAAAGATGTGAAAGTGAAGGTCATTCCATTCAGAAGTACAGTAGTAAAAATTGTGTCAATGGTTCAGACAGAAGAAGTAAACTAGATGACACCGTTAATAGATTACTTTGCAATGGGAAAGTTTACAACAGACAAGATACAAGCCAAAAATTTGAAATTGCGATCTCATAACTACGTTTATGAAGGAGTAATCTTATACAAGAAAGGTTTCTTGTTTTCATGGATAAATTGTGTAGGACCATCGCAAGTAGTGGAAATCTTGAAATAAGCGCATAAAGGATTATGTCAAACTCATCAAGGGTCTAGAACAATTGCGAAGAAGATAATTCGAGAAGGTTACTATTGGCCAACTATGTTCAAATATGCGTATAACTTCATGCTAAAGTGCTAAAGCTTCCAGATCAATGCCTCGATATCGCATAAACCACAAGCTGCTTTAACAGGAATATATAGAGCTTGACCATTCAATAAATAGGGAATTAACCTGGTCGGACCTTTTCCAAAAAGTACTGGAATGCAAGATTTCTAATTGTGGCAGTTGACTACTTCACCAAATAGGTTGAAGCAAAGCCAATGGGGAGTCACAACATAAGTAACACAAAAGTTCGTTTGGCAGAATATAGTGTGCCGCTTCGGGGTGCCACAAATTATTGTCATGGACAATGGCACACAATTCACAAGTGGGACCTTTACTAAATGTTGCTCCAAGTTAGGGATTGCACAAAAATTCACATCTGTAGCTCACCCTCAAGCAAATGGTCAAGTGGAAGTAATTAACAGGACAATAGTCCAGGGTATCCAAAAATATTGGAAGAAAAGCAAATTGTTTGGGTGGACAAATACCGAATATCCTATGGTCGTACAGAACAACTGTTCGACAACTAACGCGAGAAACACTATACACTCTAGTCTATGGTTAAGAGGCAATAAAACCAGTGGAAACTGAGAACTCAAGCATTCGAGTAGAAGAATACAAGAAGGGAAATAATCCCAAAATGATGAGGTTGGATTTAAAAGAATTTGAAGAGAAAAGACAACATGTAATGATCAAAAAGGCAAAGTACAAAGAAAAGATGGCTATAGTATACAATCAAAAAGTCAAAGAGACGCAATTTCCAATTAGTGATCTTGTGCTCCAAAAAAATGAAGCAAGCCTGGAGAAAAAGGAAAGCGAAACCCAAAATACAAGATAGTGAAAGCGCTCTGATCCAAATGCTATGAGTTAGAAAGATTGGATGGCTGCAGTATCCCCAACACTTGACATGTGATCAACCTAAGAAAGTTTTACGTGTAGATCCAAGGTGGAGGATAGGAAAATTTTAGTTGTACCGGAGCCATGACATGATCATTGGTGATGTTCACATCTTTATTTAGTTTGGAAACCGTTTTAAACATCTAAAAGCGTCTTTTGAGGCAAATAGCTTTCCATGTCCTTTACTTACATCAATTTTTTGATTTTGCAAGCTATAGATCTTGTAACTTTGCAACCTTACTTTTGCAAGCCATAGATCTTTCACAAAGGCTGACATGCCTATAAAAACAACGACATAAACAAGCAATAGATCTTGCAGTTTGCACAATACAAGCTCTCGAGTTTACAAGCTATAGATCTTGAAACTTTGTAAACTTAACTAAGAAAACCATAGATCTTGCAAAAATATAGATATTCCTACAAAGATAATGAAAAAAAATAAGTGAAAGATCTTGCTGGTTCGAACAATACAAACTCTTAATTTTACAAGCCATGGATCTTGCAAAAAAAAGGCAAATGTGCCAACAGAATCAGCAATAGAAGCAAACAATAAACCATGCAGCTTCGCTTAGTAAAGGTTTATAACCTTAATAACAAAAGCAATAAACCTCTTAGACAAACATACAAACAAACAAGGGTAAATGAAAAAAACATATCACTTTATGTTATTTGACAGCAAACAAACCAGATTCCAATATACAAGTCAATAACATAGAAGTACTACTTGAAACATTCCAAAACGTAAACTAGTACATCAAATAAAAGAAAAAACTATCTGCACCCAAACGTACGAGGTGATCCAGATAAAGAAGAACCGCCACAATGAAGAAGTTGCTCAGTCTCACGACGAGATTGATCAGCCTCGCGCTCCTCATCCAGAATATTTTCATACCACCATTTCATATATAAGTAGGAAAAATTCCGCATTAGACCCCTTCGCTCCATATGTCCAAGATACCTTGCATAGTATGCCTTAAAATAAATTATATGGCCAAATTCTTCACGGTCAAGCTGCATACTCATAACATCAACAATATCTTGATAATTCTTGTTTGTATCCACCAAGTTTAGCACTTCATCCTCTAGTTGGCGAATATGCGACCTGACAGACTCAGACAAATTAATCCTCTGCCCGCCGATATTCATAATCAGGTCTCCGCAACCAGCATGACCACGGGATGATGATGGAAAGGCCTGGAGCTTATCTATGTAATCCACACAAGAATGTTCAAGCGGGTGCACACACAAGTAAAGATGGTTACACTAAGCACGAAGTTGGTCATTCTCACTACGTAGTTGAGTATTTATAGAGAACTGTTCATCACATATACTCAGTCACCCGGCTGAAGAGGAACAAAGGTGATCACACTAATTGTATTTTTTCTCCAATCGATCCAACAAATCGTCGATGTGAGAACACTAATTATCAATAATCAAGGTCTTTTGATGAGCTTCACGAGCCTTGCTTGCAGCAAAATTCTTAGCCTCTTCTTGATGATTAGCATCCTAACTATACTCAACTATTGGTGCTGAATAAGGTTGTTTTGTTCAACACAAAATTCTTTTAATTCCTGAATAGATTCTTGAGTATAGTATATACTTCAGACGAATACCTAGCGATAGCACCCATTCATGAATACGTATAGGAAGATTGAGCAAACGTATGTATATGCCTATATGTCGCTATATTTAAGATCGACTAAGCTACAAACTATATCCTTGTCTAAATATTCAATACTGTAACCTTCAGGCACAAACCTACTATAGGGGCATGCTGTAGAAGATGGATATGATAAGGAAGTAGGAATTTCCCAATCAATACACAATGAAATGGATTCCAAATAAGAGAAGGGATCAGCAGAAACAAGCTCAAGATATTCCTTAGATAAAGACTGAGTAACTTCAATCAGCTTATTGGGGTAATGTGAATGAGGAGAGAAAAACCTAAGGTGATGAGGAAAATGAACTTTAGATCCAAAATAGTCAAGGCGTTTCAAAAAATTATGATCAACCAAAATATCAAAGGCCCGCATATAGATAAATATGATGGGAATTTCCAAAATTAGAATGTCAATGCAAAATTAACATCCATAATGATACAAACAGTGCAAACATACATTAGATAATTGTTACGAATTACAACTAAACAATCTCAAAATCCATACCACTAAGATCAACTAACATTAGAGGGAGAATTGGATGAATGCTAGGCAACGAGAGCAAAATCCTCTTTGTTTGCATGCTGAGTGGACACCTTAGTGTCTGCATTGCCGTCAGTGTTGGCATTGTTCTCAACGTTTAATTGGCATCATGATTGGAAGGAAATCTAGGAACGTGAGAACCTAATGGAAGGCCATCGAAATAATAAACTTCATAGTTCTTCAGCTCAGCCATTGAGGGCAAAGAAGGAAGACTAGCGAGGTGGGACAACAGGGCATAAGGATGGCCACAATTAGAAATATGGCTAATGAAATCCTTGTTAAGAACAATCTTTTGTTGCTCCAACACTATCTCAAAATTAGCTAGTTTGGGAAATTCCGTCGCTTTCAAAGTTAGGTTTAGTTGCCGCAGTTCGACCAGGGCCTCACAGTACCCAAAATTACAAGCACAAGTAGTAATTTCCTCAAATAAACTATAGAAAGACTTCGTCTTGGAGTCGATCAACAAGAAATTGAGGGTACCCGGGAAAAGAGGGAAAATTAATCTACATCTCCTCCAATTCGGAATACAACTTTTCGGCTTCATTCTCAGTGGCCAAGGCATGCTCCTCAGCAGAGCGTGCACACTTTTCAGCAGCCTCAAGAAAAATATTAAGAGCTGCACACTTCTCGTCACTGGCCTGACATTTTTGAAGGAGAGAACCGTCTCCTTAAGTGAACTATTAAATTCGCTCGCTGACAAGATGAATACTTTCACCAACATAATGATAAAAAATGGCAGTTAGATATTATAGTAGAGAAACACTGAAACAAATCGAACATAATTTTAAAACTTTTAGGAGACACACCACGACCATTGTTTCATGGTGCAAAAGTTTAGATAGAGTAACAGGAATACTTCCATTTACCCTTAAGTCGTGGCTTCGCGGTGGAAGTTTGGAATGAGAATGGCTAATACTCCCTTTTTTAATGAAAGCTCCAAGGCGTTTGACGATCCACTAGTTCGATCTTTCTTTCTTTTTCTTTGAGCGGTATTAGTAGCATTGCTGACAGCTACCTCTCCACTTTCATTAGCTATAACCTCAGTTGTTAGTAGCTGAGAATTTCCTTCTGCAGCATTCTCCTGTGAGACAATAGTTGCAGTGTTGTCGGGAGTTTGATTAGGCGGAGCTTTTGGCTCCTCATTTTCATCATCAGAAAAGAATGCCATCTCAATGAGACACATAGCTAAATCCATATCTGCAATCTAGTGTACAAAACAAATTAGAAGAACACACAAAGATAGTAGGATAATGGAAGTAAGAGAAAAAAAAACTAGGACAAGGGAAAATGATAAGATAACAACAAACAAAAACCTTCAATCTCATAATCATCATGGCGAAGACAGATCAAAGATTTGCTAAGTGTTAACACAACCTTAGACTCAGTATTAAGGTGAACCCCTGCCTTAGGAAGTTTGGATTTGGGAACATTATAGTTCCAAACTGGCAAAGCTGGTTCACTTCTATTACCATGTTTTAAGAAGAAAAATATTGTACGCCATACGCCACAGTTATTAGGAAATCCACTGACAAACTTGATATTTGGAATGACTGGATAAAGGGTGAATTCATGAGATGAATTTTTCACCTTGCGAAACTGATAAAGGCTACAAAGTAGGTCAAATGAAAAAGGGACTTGAGCTGCTTCGCACAAATGATAGAAAACAACAATGATTGATACAGCCTTAGGGTGAAGCTGAGATAATGCGACCCAAAATGTGAGAGTAAATCTACGATGTGCTGAGAGAGAGGAAAAGAAAGTCCAAATTTAAGATAGTCTAGATAGCAAGAGATCAAGACATGAGGAGGAGAGCGAACACTCTCAGAACTATCAGGGGCCTTAAGCTCATAGGAGTATAAGAAAGGAAAACTATTTTTTAAAATTATCTAAGTATTAATCAGAAATAATACTATTAATGGTAGAAGAACTGGTAACATGGTCGGAATCCTCCCCCGGAGTTGACATCGTCAACCACAATATCTTTTACGAAGGGTTCACCAACATTAAGGACAGATATTGAAGCAGACATAATTCCTGAAATTCAGACAAAAAATCTATCAATCGGAGTAACAGAACACAAAAAGGTAGATTTCGGTAAAAACTCAAGTAAAGAAACACAAAACACGCACAGAGAAGAAAAACACAGAAGAACAGGGAAGAAGGAAAGCAATCATAAGAACCAAGATTGAGAAACAAAGTTACTATAGTGGAGACGCTGCACAAGTTTACAATTATAAGAATCGCTTGAGAAAATGAGGAGATTAAGAACAAGGAGACTTACAATTTGATGTACGATGAAGAGCTGGACGATAAAGAAGGCAGGAAGAGGATGAAGAATCCAAAAGGGTTAAGGAATTTAATTTAAGGAAGTGAAAAGCCAACAGAAGTCAAATTAGACAAGAAAGTAATGATGAATATCTGACAAAAAGTAACTTACTTTTTTTGGAATACGAGAAGCCGGAAGTTTATGGGAAGGTACAGTACACTAAATAGTGACAAAATTAAGTCACCAAAATCGAAGTACCCATAAAAGGGGAAAATATAATGGCAAGAGAGAAAATTTTGTAACGACACAACGAATACAAAGGAGGAAATCTTGGTTCAATGAAACAAAATCTCAAATGACTAAGTTGGTTACAAATACAACGGATATTGAGAAGATTCAAATTCAAAATCGGAAATCCAACTGAGTTTGCTTTAGTATCCAAGAAGCAAGTAACACTTCGCGAAGACAATCTTGGCTACATTAATGGGAAGCATGTTATTACAGATTCAGAGTTCAAGAAATAACATTTCGCATACATTCTAAAAATGAAGTCACCGTTTCGTGTTCACTAGTCTCATGGCTAGGGGAGCTTCTTGTGTATACCTAACCCATAAGCTGGAGGATTATGGCCTTTAGGCCCAGCCCAATGTTTGACCACAAATAAATTAAGATGGAATATACAATGATTCAGCCCAACATTCATGTCAACCACGAACCGATAAAGCAGGAACCATGTCCAAGAGGACACAGCTATGAATCGAGAAAGATGGAATCACGACCAACACGTAACACAAACTGAGATTATAGTGACCATGACTTAACCACAATGAAACCTATGACCTTAAACCTGAGTAAAGCGGAGCCACGATTACAATGGCCTATAAATACAAGGACATCGACACTGGCTCAGGTAAGTGAGAATAAATTAAGAAATTCTAGTTCTCTGAAGGAAAAGTACTGACATGATCATCGAAGTATTTCCTCGGAATTACTTCAGGGATCTATTTTGTAGGGAGAGACGTTTGCGGTGAACAAGCTGTTACTTTGATTGGGAATACCACATCACCCTTAGATCTAAATAAGTCACAAAATGAGGGATTTAGACAAGAAAACCAACAATGGTCATTTAAACCCCCTTGTAATGTAAAGTCATCTAAAACTAGAAATGTGCCACACAAAAGCTACTAAGAGACATAATATATACATTAGGTAACACATGCTTCTAGCATCTCATCAACTACCAGTGTCACCCTTCTCATTGTCTCCACTCAGCTCATTGATCATCATGTCCTTAGCACCGGCCTTGGCATTTTTGGCTTCTCATGCCAATATCAAGCTCACTCTTCGATCTATCTCTCCAACATTGTTTTTCCATAGCATGTATCATCGAGTCCAGTGTCCGTCTCTTCTTTACCTACCATCTCTCCTGAGTTAATTCTTAGTCTTATGTCGCCTGCTTGGTTTAGCTTCCCCGTCTCTTTTACCACCTATTCTGAATGCTCATCCTATGGTTATTTGTCTTAACATGGTATTTTCAAGCCTCTTTGCCTAATGAATTTAATACTGATGTAATAGAACTAGAATCCTCTTATTTTAAACAAGCATCCAAAGATCCTCATTGACGTCGGGCTATGCTTGGTGAGTATACGACTTCAATAAAAAATGATACTTAGGCGTTGGTATCTCGCAACTACAATCGTCATGTACTTGGTTGTAAATGCGTATATGAAATTAAATTCAATAATGATGGGTTTGTGGAGCGATTCAAGGCTAGACTAGTTGTTTTCGGTTATCACCAACAAACATGTATTGATTATTTTGAAACTTTTAGTCTTATTGTGAAACCTACTACCGTGCATTTAGTTCTAGTCATGTTGTGAAACATACTACTATGTGTTTATTTTTTACTATTTCTATCTCTCTCAATTGGATTATTTGTCAATTAGATGATAAAAGTACATTCTTGCACGATTTTTTGAATAAGGAAGTTTATATGGCCCAACCTAAGGATTTCGCACATATCTCAAAGTCAAATTACATCTGCCGTTTACGTAAGTCCATATATAAGTTGAAACAGGTCCCACAAGCTTTGTTTTCACGTTTCAACAAAAAATTTTACTATCTATTGGTTTTAAATGCAACACTTGTGACACCTTTATGTTTTTTTGATACCAAGATCGTATGCTTATTTTAATTCTTTATGTAGATGATATTTCCCTCATAAGTAGTGGTTCTGCTCTAGTTCATAAATTTATTTCTATTCTCTCGTCTTAGTTTGATATGAAGGATCCGGGAGATCTCCATTATTTTTGAGGTATGCAGGTGTTGCGTACTCCTTCTACCCTATTTTTGTCCAAAGAGAAATATTTTTCTGATTTACTGAAGAAATATCATTTCCATACTGTTAGATATATACGCACACCCAGTGTTTCTAGAGTTATGCTGTCATCTGTTGATGGGGCCTTTCTTTTCTTTTCTTTTCTTTTTTTTGAAAACCACACATATATTAATAGGACATAGAATTACATAGAGTTCTTCCTTTAAAAGAGCTACATTATGTTCGTAAGAAATTAAATTATGACTAACTTTCAAACATTTGAAAGTATTTAGATGAGACATATTGAGCAATATCTGATGGATTATGAATCAGTATAAACCAGTAGATTGGCAGGAGTATATCTTAAAGATGCTTATATTCCTCTAAGACAAGTTTTAGCTTCCACTTGTAAAGGTGTTTTTGTAGCAAAGAAATTGAAACCCGATATCAGCTGTCTCTTCCTTGAGTTATGATTAAATGAAATTCTCATGCTATACTAAAAAAAATTCTTGTGAAAGGAACCATAAAAAGTAACTATGTGTGTATTGTTTGGTTGCTATTGATCATGCGGATCCTAGACCTATGGGTTTTGGTTCCTTTTCCTACTTTGGAAATGAACAACATTCTTCATCTGATCATTCATGTCATGATCAACCTCTTCTACCTCAGATAACAACTGTCTTATGATGACAAATGAGGTGTTAGCACTATGCCAGCATACTATTGAATCCTCTAACTCATCATTGAAGACTGTCGAGTTTATTTGCTTCCATATTTACCATAAGATACAAATGGATATGATAATTGCCTCCTTCTCCAGTGCTTGCTGTGTTCATCGTATAAACCATGGCTTCACATCCTGCTAGAGATGAGCATTAAAATCAAGACCTAACGATGAAGTTCTCCAAATCCTTCTCGATTCATCACAACCTATAAATAAGTGTATTTCATCTTTATCTTGTGACAAGCATTCTGCACAGGACTGTTGAACTGAGATATTTCTGTGCACAAGGTTTTTTACAATTGGGAAAGAAGTAATTATCCCCCATACAAATACCTGTAATTTATGTGGTACCTTGAGATTCCAGATCAGTTTTCAAAATTTGATCATCTCTTGAGAAACCTGATTTTGTAGTGGCTATATTTCCTTTCAGGACAAATGATAAGCTTTCTTTATCATGAACTTTCCATCAATATTTGGACTCCAAATTGGCTTATCTTCATCTGTGAAACTTTTATCAGTATGTATAGCCATGATGCTTGGTATTATATCATATGTGAATATAGATCTTATGAGAGGAAATCTCCACTGTCTGATCTGTGATTAGATCCGCAACCTTGAGATTAGTATGCAAACTAATGGCTGAATTTTCTGGCAAATGATTATGTTTATTGGGTATCTACTGGTCCAAAATTCTTGTGTTCTTGCAATTAGTAATATGCCAAGCTAAGTTATCTTTGATCACTGATCTCGCCCCAGATGATGGATTTCCAACCCAAAGAATCTGCACTTCTCAGATTTAGTGTTAGAAAAATCTCTATTCTTCATGTATTTCTCCTTGTACACTTTCCCTAACAACAAATTTTTGTTTGATATAATAGAACACGCATGCTTCCCTAATAGTACTTTGTTCATAGCTTCCATCGAACACACCGAAACTTCATTCTTTTTCAACCTACAAACTTTTCTCCATGCTTTCCAGTGAACTTTTTTGCCTCCAGATTCACCGCCCCAGATAAAAGCTACTATCATCTTATCAAATTATGTGAGAATGGCTTTAGGAATTCTAAATATACCAAGAAGATATATAGCTACTGAGGATGAGACGTGTTTCACCAATGTAATTCTCCCTGGAAAAGAAAGCTATTTTGTTTTCCACGAAGAAAATATCTGATTAAATCTTGAGATGGGATCCTTGACAATATGAGTTCTTGTGGCTTGTAAACTGATGTCCATTCCTCCTAATCATTTTCAAGTTTTAGAAAGTATTCAGGAAATGAAAATTTTAGATATTTTCCTCCTAAGCCACTGTCAGGGATGTTAAGAGTATACCTTGTATATTACATTAAACTAGCAGAGGTGTTGGGACTAAACATAATGGCACACTTGTCATTGCCTGAATACCTTGCAAATAAATCTATTGTTTTTGCAGTTTCATCCACCGCTTTTTGTATTGTTTTATCCACCGCTTTTGTATAAATCAATTGTTTTTGAGTTTCATCCACATCTTCTAGGAACGAAGCCATTTTGAGTTTCTGAGAAAAGATCCCTGATATGTTTCTTCATTTTGTTGGCTAAAACTTTGACTCCAACTTTATATTTGATGTTACACAAAAAAATTGGTCTATAATCAGCAGCCAAAGAAGGAATTTTCTTCTTTGGTATAAGATCAATCCGAGTTTGATTCCATTGTTGTGGAATTGAGCCGTGATTTAAAATCCTTAAAATATTTATTGTGAATTCTTGGCCAAGTATATTCCAATACCTCTTGTAAAAACTAGGTGGAATTACATCTTCTCCTGGAGATTTCCAAGATTTCATTTCCTTTAAAGCTAGCAATATTTCTTTCCCAGTGAATTCAGATAAGAATTGTGCTTGAACTTGAGACAAAATTTTGCTGTCGTTTTGAAGATAGTCATGCAAATCCACTTCTCCAAGCAGTGCTGGTGGATACCATTCCGGAATTGTGAATAAAGACTTAACATGATCTGTGATGTTCTTGAAGCACAGATTATGATCAGAAATCCATTGCCTTGTGTTGTAAAAAATTCCTTGAATTTAGTTAATATTTCTTCTTTTTGTAGCCCACTTATGATAAAAAGAAGTGTTCTTTTCTCCGAACTTTATACTGATCCGACATAATATCTCTATTGATGGGGACGTTCTTGTTAATCCTACAAAATTTTGTAGAATGGTTGGTGCTTTGGAATATTTGACTATAGTTGTCCGGATATTGCTTATGTTGTTAATATGGTTTCTCATTTTACGCATGCTCTTCGTACTACTCACCCTTCATGCTATGAGGAGAATTTTAAGTATTTGTAGGCTACCACTTTGTTTGTGAGATGGTTGCACATGGAGGTTTTCATGTTAGACATGTTCCTACACAATTACAAGTTGTTGATAATTTTACTAAAGGTCTTTATAGGGAATTGTTTTGTAAACATCGTTTCAATCTATCCATTATTACATGATGTAAGGATTGATGAGGTGTACTAAGGTATAAAACTAGAATAAACTTTTACATGTAAATAAAATGCATATATAAATAGTGACATGACTACCGATTGAGTAAGCCACAACTATCCTCATTATTTTGAACGCTTGCCATTACTTGTATAAATAATAAAATAATCTTGTCCAACGATTAGAGGTCTAAAATAAGACGGTGTAAAAAGATCAATTAGAGGGTCTAAAATAAGACCGTATAAACATATTGTGAATGAAAGGTTGTAGAAGAACATAAGGTTAGAAAAAAAATTCCATGCAAATACAATTCATACATAAAAAGTAAAGTTCAAAATTATTCTGTACACATCCAGTCGCTCGTACTAAATAATAATAATGAGTAGAGAGTTTAAAACAAAATTTTGTGTAAATATATTGTGCACTTATAAGGGTTGTAGAAGAATATTGGGTTACATAACTCGATCTACGGCTGCAAAATTGGGTACCAAAGGCTAGTCAGAAGTCCTTGAGAAGTTTCCGGACCTGCTCTAAAGTCACAAATAACACCAGCGTGAAAGGTCCCTGCCTGGAAATTGTAGGTAGAAATCCCTTGTAAAGGGCCATTGGCCCCTCCAACCTGATCGTCTTAAGGGCACAATCTATTGCCCCAGAATAGGGTGGTTTCATGCCAGCCTCCGCCCTCATATTCAACACCCTAGTCTTGATCACATCCACCGGGTTCGACGCCACGGACGCCACCAAACCGGCGGCGAAGCTAGCCGTCACGTGGGTTCCAAGCCCGTCTTTCATCGTCCCGCTGTCCAATATCGCTTCTTTTACCTGGTAGTAGGAGGCCAGCTGCGAGGCGGAAACGATCATGGCGCGGTTCACAGTAAGCGATGAGCCGCGCCACAGGCTAGCGATGCCCTCCTCCCGGGTCATTTTGGTAATTGCGTCCAAAACGCTCTTGTAATTCCTTCGCTGACTCACTGG
>JAUOBV010159601.1:0-12356 GCA_032360425.1 Rubia occidens | reverse complement strand
GACTCTTCTTTGAAAGTTCATTGATCTGACACATTAGGAGTTTTCCATCAAGGATCTTGACACCCTTCACTACTTTCTTGGCTTAGAAGTTTCACCCACTTCATCAGGCTTTTAGTCAAGCAAAGTATGCCCAAGACATTCTCACTCGTGCCGGGATGTTTGATTCTATTCCAATATCTACACTATTTGTGCCTGGTTCTCAGCTGCATAGCTTAACCAGTCCACCATTTTGGAATCCAACATTTTTATCGTTCTCTAGTTTGGGCTCTTTAATACCTGACCATCACTCGTCCGGACTTGGCCTTCACGGTCAACACAGCCGGCCAGTATCTCCAGGACCCTAAAGATGACCATTTTGCTGCTGATACGATAATTATGAGCTATGTTCAAGGTACACTGCCCTTTGGTCTCACTTTCCGGTCTACCAGTTCTCCCAAGGTGTTGAGGTATTCTGATGCTGATTGGGCTTGGTGTATAGAGACTTGCCAATCCACCAATGGATATGCTATTTTTTTGTTGGAACCTGGTTTCCTGGAGTGCCAAGAAACAGCCCCCTGATTCTCATTCTAGCATCGAGTCTAAGTTTCGTGCTCTAGCCAACACTGCTTCAGAGGTTGTTTGGCTGACTCACTTACTCCGGGATCTTTGAGTTCCTTAGTCTGGTTCTCCGTTGCTGTTATGTGACAATAGTAGTGCTATCTTCATGGCTCATAATCCAGTTGCACATAAGCGGGAGAAACACATCGACATCAACTATCACTTTGTTTGAGAGTTTGTTACTTCTGGAAAGCTTCGAGTTGCTCAAGTTCCAACTTATTTTCAAATTGTGGACATTTTCTCCAAAACGTTCTCTTGTCTGCTGTTCGAGTTCTTCAAGTCCAAGATCTATGTCGGCGAGCACCCGACGCTTAGCTTGAGAGGGGATGTTATTATAAGTCAAGTTGATGATTAAATTTGATTTAGTACTAGTACTAGTCTACATTTGTATTCTATTTATTATCATCAATTGTACCAGATTCATCATGGGAAATATTTTATACCATAGTATAACCTCTTGTGTCCACAATTATGCACTTGGTTGCTAATATACGTACATCTTCTCATGTATATCTATCGAAACCAAATCTGGTGTGTTACGGAGTGGTGGAAGAATATGTGGGTCAGATATGTATCCTCACTTAAGCATGTCAAGCAGAAGATTTCATGCCTCGATTTTTCTTGGCATAAATTTTTAATTGAGGGAAATTGGTTCTTGCATTATCTTTAAATAAAGTTCTTTGTTTTTTGTGGCATTCTACTTCTAGTGTAAGGAGGGGGTTTGAATCGAAGTTAGCCAGAATTACTACAAAGGAATAGAGTGGGAAATTAATATCGAAATTGTATCCAGATTTAATAGTGTACTTACCATTGGTCATTGGTTGCCAAGTCTATTTATCTATATTGTGAGATTTAATACTAAGCGTCATGAATAAAATGAGAGACATTTTCATTGGTAAAAGTATATCTAACGAGACTTTCATTCCAATAAGTTGTGTTCCCCAGTTTCGGATGATTCACAGTTAGGTTATCTGGGAATGATGACGGAAGAGAATGCGGTACCAATGCATAGTAACCAAGAATCGTATTTGATGTTTGTAGTCACGCTACATCCAATGCACCTACGAATGCTTAATTCCAATAGTTTTCTTCCCTCCAGTATGGATCACCATGCTTATGAGGGATCGTAGTTAAGACTGAACCCAAGAAGAATGATGATAGGAAGTGTTTAGTTTTGATAATATCTTCCACCATCAAGTTGGGTTGTTAAGGATTCATCATGCATGTTTTCCAAGCATTGCAGTGTTAAAATATTTAGGTCTTTGAATTCTAGTCCTCCCAACCCTTATGGTATGCATAGTTAATGACATTGAGTCCAATGAATTTTCTTTTTCAGGGAAGTGCTTCCCCACCAATATCGTGCATATGTTTTCTGAATATTGTCTATTTGATTGTCAGGTTGTATAAAATAAGACATAGTGTAAGTGGGGATGGATTGTATAACTATTTTAATAAGCATTTCCTTTCCTCCTTTGGATACTTGTTTTTAATCCCAACTTTTCACTTTTTTCCATATTCCGTCCTTAAGGATTTTTCAGTGATGCAGCTTTAGATCGCCCAAATATGATCGGAAGTCTTAAGTAACTCTCATGGGTTAATGTTTCAGGCATCTATAGTATGGATAGGACTCGGAACTTTGTTGCATCATAGGTGTTTGGAATAAACATAACCGAAGATTTACCAAAGTAATATTCTATCCGGAAGCAATATAAAATGTCTACAGGATATCCCTTAAGTTGGTCACTTCTTGCACAGTCCATTCTCCTAATATTAGTGTGTCATCCGCAAATAAGAGATGAGATACTATCGGTGCAAATCTAGCTTTCTTCAGTCCATTTAAATTCATTTTACGTGCAGCTTCTTGTAGCATTTGAGAAATACATCTCTGCATTTAATAATCCTAAGTTCTCTAGAAGGTGTTACTCTGTTAACGTGTTTCCCATTTAGCATTTAAGATAATTTCACTTTAGGATCATATCTCATTGTTGTGAGAACTTTGAGGAGGAAGGGTTATTCGATTCTGTCAAAAGTTTTACTCATGTCTAGTTTAATGGTTCGAGGCCACCTGCAAGTTTCAAATATTTGGCGTGCAATGCTGGCGGAGAAGAAAATATAGGGAACACAATGAGGGATCATATTAATTATGTCAATAGATTGAGGATGAAAGCCATAAAAGGAGGAAGTGCACATAATGTTATTGATGTATTTGTACTAAATTGATAAAGGGAATAGGATTTCTTCTTCGGGGTTAAATTAGATGAAGGTGGAAAATTGAGCATGCTTTTTTGAAGGGATGCAATGATGAAAGAAGACTACACGTTGTATGGGAATGTCATGTTATTTGATGCTACTTACAGGAAAAACAATTACAACTGTGTTTATGCTACAATTGTGAAAATCAACAACCATTGGAACAATGTGATGTTTGGTTGTGCATTTATTGGGGATAAAAAGAAAGGTAATTTTATTTAATTGGTTGAGAAATTGAAAAACACGGTGTGAGGAAAAGATCCAGTAACCATATTTACATATCAAGACTTAGCTATGGCATGTGTGATCAATAAGGTTTTTACAACCCCCGACTCTGTTTATGTATTTATGTTTCATTGTGTATGATCTTTCATGTATTCATATTGATATTTTAAGAACTCAGCATACAGTTAGTCTTACACATACAGTATATAATCATTTCTATATATCAGTATGATGTTCCTATAAAATAATCAGAAGTTGAATACAAATTGTTTTATGCTTTCTAAATTCATTAAAAAAAATAAGAGAAAAGAATGATTGATGCTTAAATAGTACTCACCCCGTCCCAACAGTTTTGGCCTATCTACTTTTTCCAAGTCAAATTTGATCAACTTTGACCCTAAATACAAATTAATATATTTAAATAAAAATATCATGTGAAATATTGTTAGATTCATCTTAAAATCTATTTTCTAAACATAAATTTTTTTATGCAAAAATTTTACATGTACCTAGAGATATTGATGGTCAAACTTGATCAATGAAGACCATGAAAAAGTAGATAGGCCAAAACTGTTGGGATGGAGGGAGTAGAATATAACCTTCTATAATAATTGATTGATGATTAATAATACAACAAAATTTTGTTACAGGTGCTCAGTAACATAAGGCACATGATATCTATGGAACTTGAAATAGAATTTCAGCAGTCACTATAGTATAGTAAAAAGCAGTGGAGAATTTGATGGCATTTGACCATTGTTCGAAAAATTATGCAAAAGAAGAAGAATTCCAAAAATGTTGGAATTATATGATAGATATATTCCAGCTCTAAAAAATCAGTGGTTCAAGCACCACTACAGACTCGTGATAAATGGTGTAGCGCATTAAGCAATTATATCTTCTCAACTGTGACATTATCATTATAAAGACGTGAAAGTACTAGCAAGGCAATCGGCTTGAGTGTGAACAAAATTCACACCTTTTTCTTCAATATTTGAAAAAACTATCCAAAGTTGGAGAAACACATAGACAAGCAAAGAATACAGCAGGTCAATAATAAATCCAAGGTCAGCAGAGCAACGACCTTGGATTTTGAAACGTGCACATGAAATAAATATATATATATATATATACACACACACACATACATATATACATAAATTGTACAAGGACTTGTAGGGAGAATGAAAGTTGGTCATGGCAAGTAAGGTTGTAAAAATACCCAGCCTTGGGTTCGAAGAGGTTAATCAAGTCCCGCCTGAAGATAACAACACAAGAGTGGAGAAGGTTTCTTACAAAAAATAGGATACAAAGATGAATATCAAATGCTCTTGCAAGTACTTTAAAAAGTTGGGGTTGTTGTGTTTCCATACTCTTTGTGTTCTGCATTTTTAAAATTTACTTTCATACCTAAAGATTACATCCTCAAGAGATGAACAAAGATGTCAAAACAAGAAATATGGAATAAGGTACTCGAAGGGATACAAAACAAGGAGGTTAAAGGTAAAATACCATAACGTCATGATATGCTATGTAAATACTACAATCTATTGTTTAAGTGTTAAGGAAATATAGAAACTTGAAGAATCCCGAAGAAGGGTTGAATAGAGACTCAACTACAATCAGTCAAATGAAGGTCATGGATACACAAGAACATTCAACAACAAACAGTGAAAGAGATTCAACAACAAGAGTTCTTCCAAAGTATTTGATCCACCAAAAACAAAACCAAGTGAAGAAGTGTAAGAAAGAAAGGTAAATTTGAAAGGAATAAGCCAGGGAGAAAGGAATTTGGTTCCAAGAATCTAAATGTGCGGTTGATCTAAAACCCGCTTGTTAGAGGCTTATCATTATGTGTTCTGTGATTTACACTATTACTCAATGATGATTCAATTATTTTGTGTGATGTTTTACAAATACGTACTGATAAGGGTGTTGATTTAAATAGGATATTCATATGATCCACTACACTTTACTTTTTAATGCTAGTACACTTTAATCAACTTTTTTAATGTTTCACTACTGACTTATATAAGTATATTTTTACATGATGATTTACATATATATATATATAAGTTAAATTGTATGAATTTATGTATTTTATGGACAAGGTAATTTTATTAATTTTGAATCAAAAGATAAAACATCAATAACTGAAAACTCAATTAACTGACTTCAAAAAAATCATCATTGTCACAACAAACAAACATATTCACAAAAAAAAAACATAAAGCTAGCATATTAAAAGGCCAACTTTTTTTAAAAAAAAAAAGAAGAAATACCATGTAAAAAAAGATTAAAATGTGAACATAACATCTAAAGTATAAAACATCAACCAGTGAGAAATGAACACCACATTAATTTCCAAAATGATCACAGTGAAAACACAAAAATATATAGACGAAAAACATTTTAGATTAGTCACCTCAAAAGTGTTCGACATCCCTAACACATCACCTAAACAACTTAAACATCCAACATCAATCGTCTAAATTATCCAATGCATTGGCACTGACCAATCATTCAAAATAATTGAAACATCATAATCTGATTCTATTTTTCCCACCATGTTTTCCACGCTTGCCTATCTTACTATCTGCCTTCAAAGAATTTGCAACGTTACTTCCCATTACCAACTGCTTTACCTTGCTTTTGTTGACCTGGTGCCATTGAAGATGATGCCTCGTTCAAACTACCTACGCCAAGATCAAATGTTGGCTTTGGACCTTTCTTTAAAGAAGCATCAACATGAGCATAACTCTTCAAAGCATTCTTAATAATGTCATCAATGCTTCAAGAAGCTCTGGATTAGAAAAAAATACTGTGAACTGATATGAGTTGATTGAGCATAGTCGGCTTCAAAATCTTACGAAGGAGATTTTTCCAAATGAGATACCAATGCTCTTATCACAATCTCAACGCTTCACCTAAACCTTATAAACAACTTGATTGGCAGGCTGCAAATGGAAAAATCAGAAATCAGGAAAATACAAATACAAATAACATCAATGATAACTTAAACATAAAAGATCACAAACGATATTAGAAACATCAACCTCTTGAAATAAAACATCAAAACAACAAAAATAACACCACTGATAACTGAAGTATAAAAATATCACAAACAATATAATAAACACAAGCCTCTGAAATTAAAAAATTATACCAACACAAATAACATAACAAACATTATTATAAACATCAACAACTGAAATTAAAAAACACACCAACACAAATAGCATCACTGATCTATTTTTTGTGTCCCAATACTAAATCAAAGGAACCACGATGCGTCTGGTTTTCCTTGAAAAGTAGCATGCACATGTAGCACATCAAAAGAACAACACAACCATTAATAATTGTATAAGAATTAGACTTGTACCTACCCACATTCTTACACAATTTTTTCAATACATATTCACACCAATCCAACTCCTTAATGTGCCTAACTTATTCCAAAGTCCCAACCAATTTGTAGTCCATAATCGACCTAGTTGTAGGAATAAAGAAATTTCACACAATATACATCACAAATAGTTTCTTAAATCTTCACTACCTTCAACCAATTCCTAATCATCCTCAGATGCAAAATCGTTATCACCACCACTTGATTCATTTCCTTCTAAACCACTAGAAAAAATCCCCAGCGGTATGATCTTCCACAACATCATTTATTTTCATGTTTTAGGTGTCAGGTACAGTACTAAGAACCCCATCATCTACAAAAAGTAAAACATCAAATCAGAATGTAAAAACATCACCTCAACTACAAAAATCAAAATTTGAAAAAATGAAATCTTACGTAAAGGGAACAATTACTAGAATGGTTGGTGTCATCCACATCAGCCTCATCACCAGTTACCGGACCAACG
This sequence comes from Rubia occidens, assembly GCA_032360425.1. Taxonomy (NCBI): domain Eukaryota; kingdom Viridiplantae; phylum Streptophyta; class Magnoliopsida; order Gentianales; family Rubiaceae; genus Rubia; species Rubia occidens. The sequence continues at coordinate 5,412 of JAUOBV010159601.1, read as the reverse complement.
GCCTCATACTTCTCAGCAAAAATATCCAACGTTTTCTTCGTAACCATTTTTTATTACACATTCTCCACAACATCTTTCTTCATAATAGAAGTTCTCTTACTTCCCTCATCACTTGTAAAAAATAACAAAAAAATCAAACTCCCTCCGTCCCATGATTATTGGCCTATTTACTTTTTCACGGTTTTCAATGATCGTGTTTGACCGTCAATATCTCTAACTACATACAAAAAATTTGTATAAAAATTTGATATTCAGAAAATAGATGTTAAGATGAATCTAACAATATTTCACACGATATATTTATTGTATATATATTAGTTTATATTTAGGGAGAAGGTTAATCAAATTTGACTTTGAAAAAGTAAATAGGCCAATAATTATGAGACGGAGGGAGTATTACATAAACAAGCATTATAAAAAAGTAGAATGTAAAATAATAAGAACCAAATAAATAAACACCAAAAAAGAAAACTAATATCGTCTAGTGCAACTTTCCTTTGTCGCTGACTGTCTCTGCAGTAACCTTCACACGCTTCACAACTATCTTCTTGTGATTCTCCACCTTAACACCACCCACAATATCATGATTAACGATTTCAGATGGGAGGACGTCGTCGTGCCTCTCAAAAATAGTATTTAAAGACCCTAATTTTGGCTAACTACTTGAAAGTTACTAGTGGCAAGTCGGGGTCATCCATGAGGAAAATGGGATTTTATCGAGTGTTGAATGTAGTTAAAAACACATAGAGATGTCACTCTAAGTGTGTGGTAACAAAGTGAGGGGTTTTTGAGTTTAGGAAACATTCTGACTACTTTAAGCAACTAGATTAACATACAGTTAGAACAATCGATGAAAATACTATCACAACTAGTACAAAAGATGTAACTAAAATTATAACGAGTCTTTGGCGCAATTGGTATACATTTCTAGTTATCCTTTGATCATTGACTAATTATCCTATTATAATTCATTGACCACGTATTGTGGAGAACTTGTCAACACCTTTCAAGTAAAGACATTTCTCACCTCTCATCAGTTATAGCTAGAATGGGAGATCAACGCCACAAAATAGCCCTTACCCTCGAGTCACTCTAGACTATCAGCATCATAGAATTCCCCGTGGATAGCATTAAACATGGAAACTTAACACAACTAACAAAATGTCTTACAAGAAAGAAACATATAGATAGCACAAGTATATCTACTAATAACGACTACGAGGATCGGCCTTCATGTTAGACTTTATTAGTGAGCCACATCGATAATTAGGCAAAACTGTTCAAATTCATCCTAAACCTAAGAAATTTCATCAATCAACAATCATAATTAGTTGTCACCCCTAATTACAACCTAACATCAATCAACAATAATCACATTAATAAAAAGACAAACGGGTTTGACCAAAAATCTAGCAAACAATCAATTCATAATCAACTAATTGATCATTCTATCTGAATCATGCACTAATCACACAAAAAAGAACAAAACATACTTGAGAATCAAAGCACGAGATAGTATAAACCAAATCTCACATATTCATACTAGAAATGCTTACCAATTTCTCCCAAGAGTATATTCAATCCAGATAACTAAACACATAACAAGGGGATAAAATACCATGGTAGATAAGCAATAAATGAAGATAAATTAATTAAAACTAGTGTTTTAGATGGGAAAAGTCGAGCATGACGTTGAGGATAAGATAGGAGACTATTCATAGTCTAAATGGTCAGCAATGGGCCAAAAATGTTAAAATTGTAGCAGACGTGTGAGGGCTGCTCAAATTGCCTTACGAGGGCTAATTTCCCCCCTTTTGTTTGGATGCACGAGTGCACGGGTGGGTGCGTGAGCCGCACGCTCGGTCGGCCGACCAGTCTTGATTTTTATTCTTCAAATCCAGATCTTTTCTTCTACCAAATCACATATTAGACTTCACTTCTAAGCTCTTCTCGTGAATCTCCCCTTTTGAATCATTAATTCATTAGAATGATCACAAAGGACATTCTGAAAACCCCTTAATCTAAAGAGTTAAGATAGAAATCCTAAATCATCGTTCTAACTTTCTTATCAACAAAACATCCATTAACCTTATATAAAACCCTAACCTATTACAAATATGAGTTTCAAATGTGCTAAAATAGATAGTAAAAAATGAAGGATTTAGATATGAAAACTAAAACATGGTCATCTAAACCCCTAATCATGTAATCCTACCTAAATATAGAAATTTTCCAACAAATTTTTTTTTTTAAAAAAAGATGTTAAATGCTTCAAAAAATACATGCATTTGACATCTTATCAAATCCCCCCATACTTAAACATTTATTCGTTCTCGAATAAACAAGAACAAGCAAAGACCTAAGCGTTAACTAGAATGCAAAGGTTTTCCCAAAACACTCAATATTTTTCCCTAGACTACCCTAACCTCCAATATATAAGAATCTCACATTCTCATATCCCAAATCCTAAGGTAATCCAAACAACCAAAAAGCTGTAAAAACAGTGAGGTATGCATATACTGTAAAGCTAACTTACTCTACCCAAAAAACCACCAATTTTTTTTAAATCAAGTCTCCAAACTTAATATAAAGAAAAGGTTACATGAGTTATTTGAGATTAAGTCTAAATTGACTATGGTTAATACATTCGCCGCAAAAGATAAGCAAAACTATTGTGCCATAGAATTAGAGTAAAAGGCGAAAAGAGATGCATTTCCAAAACTAGCAATCTCCACCCCTTGTTAATTTCTAAGTTTGGTCGGGCATCTCTTAATCCCTATGAATTAATACTTGACATATATTCAAAAATCCCAAATTCCAAATTCCACTGCTTGGAACTACAAAGTAGTTTTTCGTTTGAGCTGCAGCACAACAGAAGTCCTTTTATTTGCCTTGCTGATTGATGGACACATGTCTTCAAATATGGTTTTTGGCTGCTCTTCCAAAGGATTGGGATGTAGTCATTCTTCATTGGTGAAGACAATTTTGTGGGCGTAATTATGTACCTGCATATATGAGAGGGTGAATCAGTGTATATCATAGTACAATCTAATAGTGGCAACTTGCAATTGGTCCAATTTAATTAGCCCTCTAATTTCCTGATTTAAAGAATGAAAGTTGTAGATCTGATCAGTCAGATTATTCTCCAGAGCATATTTTGCCAATTTATCTGCTGGTTAACTTGCTTGGCGTTTAGCATACATTATTAGACAGTTATTTTCAAATAATAGCCTATTTATGCAAAAAACCATATCATAATATTTCCATGGAGCATTTGTAGGCATTAAAATGTAACTTACGACATTAAAACAATTTGATTCAATCACAAAAAAAAGAAAGAGATAGTGACTTCCCTAATTCGATGCCCTGTAGAATACCAAATAATTCCGCTTGTAAGGTTGAGTCCACCTCATGTGAGGATGATTTTGCTGTCACCAAATTCCCCATAGTGTTCCTACAAATTAAACCAATACCACACATAGCTCGAGATTGATCCCAGGAAGCATCAGTGTTTATCTTGAAACCCGATTCAGGTTTCATCCAGGTGGTCTGGGCAGCGGAATCAGACCATCCTCAAACCAATTTTTGTCATATGGCATCTTGGAGTATATTGCTTTATGTATAAAGCCAGGTACATGTCATCCTTAACTGAGTTTTCGAGGATCGCCTGATTTGGTTTCTTTCCCTCGTAAATCAAACAGTTCCTCTGTTTCCAGAGGTTCTAACAAACAAATGAGGGAGATAATCTAACAAGATTTGTGTGGATATTCGAAATTCCTTCAAATGTCCAGTATACAGATAATCTATCCCAAATAGTTTGAAAGTGCTGCAAAGGGATAGCCAGGGTTTGGTGCATCTTATCCCATAGAGTCCTTGACATCTCACATTCATTAAAGAAATGGTTAATTGAGTCTGTCTCAGTAGCACAATAGATGCCAATGCAAAATTCATGTTTTTGAGAGTGCCATCAAAGGGAAGGAGACCATTTGTTAATCTACACTAACATAGTATAACTTAACACTTACAGTATTAGTACATGCAACTTCTTAATATAAGTAATTCTCAGTCAATGCCCAGATACCTACAATCATTAATCATGAATTAAATTAACAACCGGTTATCATTCCCTCCATCAAACCTATCTTCTTAGTTTTTTTTATAAACAAATTAAATTGAACAAAATTTAAATTACGACGCAAGTTACATATTAGTAATAATTATATAAAATTTAAATAATTTATTAAATTTAAATAAATAAACTAAAATACAATTAAATTGGAAAAATATTCTCTGTGCGGATGATAATTATCTGGTAATACCAACACTTATACTAATGCAATTTGCCGTAATAACGTGCAATTCGTTGGCACTTGTCATAGTTGCACCCTTTTATTAATTCCATTTCCCTTTTTCATTTGGCAAGGTCTCGGAAAACAATAGGTATACGGGAAAATTAGATATACAGAAAGTTAAAACGTTTTAGTTGTAACATTAAAAATTTACTATGCAAAATACAATAGTTATAAGGTTATGACCTGATTAATACGAACTCAAAAATTTTATATTAATTCTTTATAGTTTACCGTTTAAACATTGTTCTTTTTATAATTTATGAAAACTCATCTTTTAATTGACGTACTCTTTTGAACTTGGAAAGCCAATTGGATTTCTCGGCGCGCGGAGTATCCCTTTGATTGATTTAAAACCTAATGAATGACTACATTTTTTTAAAACCCTAATATGCCACAACCTAATTCATCATTTCACAAACTCTTTCTTTTAAACTTTGTCACTTTAACCTGTTGAAATAAAAATATATATATATATATATATTTAAATATTAATATATTTAAAAATTATAACATTTATTTAGAAAGTATATACTGTATACATTATGAAACAACGAATCTAATAAGATTTTATTTATATCACAAGTAACGTGACGTATTTTAAACTACTCCCTCCATTATAAGGAAATTAGCACATAATTTTTTAAATTACGATTTTCAAGAAACATGTTTAACTATAAATATATGATATTACGTATAATAACAACACATAAAATATTAATGTTTAGAATTTACATGTTAGGGTGAATCTAACAATATTTCATACGATAATATTATTTTATATATCTATTTAAATATGTAGTCAAAGTTCGACATTCATCCAAACGAATCTGCACATTTATATTTGACCAGCATTCAGATTCGGTTGCGATGGATGGTTAAGTAGGACGGTTAAATAATAACAGAAAACGTACAACTTAGTGGCTAACTGAAATGCAATACAGTAGCGCATATCATGGGTGCGTGCACGACTTTGTAGTTTGCGCTTTGGGGTCAACGATATGCCATTCAAAGTCTTCATATTCAAAAGTAAACTGTGCTTGTTAATCAAAACGCAAATGAT
>JAUOBV010159600.1:0-20529 GCA_032360425.1 Rubia occidens | reverse complement strand
TGTGTGAAGTATGACTTGTAGTTTCCCTAAGTATAACTTGTAGGTTCTTGAAGAATTACTGGAAGGAACTTCTAGTCACACTTATAGGTGTTTTATGATATAACCTTGTAGGTACTTAGAGTTGTACTCATAAGTGCTTAAATTATAGATTGAAGATACTTTAAGTATATATTGTGGGTACTTTAAGTAATAACTTGTAAGCGCTTCGTATCATAACTTGTAAATGGTTAAAGTATCTCTTTAAAATGCTTTCACTACATGTTGTAGATTCTTGAAGATTTATTTGTAGGTGCTTCTAGTAATAGATATAAGTGTTCCATGTTTATAACTCGTATATAAAATAAAGCCTAAGCCAAAGTCCCCCTAAGTCAAAAAATTATGATTTAGAGGTTGTTCAAGTATACACTGAAATTGATTTAAAACCTTGAGCAAATACGTCCCGAAAATTGAATTGCTACTCGTATAGTTGGATGATGAATCTGAACTGGTAGAGGAATTCATAAAGGGAGTTGTGCCATTTAAAAAGGTGACGTTCCTTCCACTGCTGCAAAAATTTGAAATTAGCATAGTTGTTTGAGAAATGGTGGGGAAAATAAAATGTAGATTAAATTAACAATGACCATGTTAGGTAGATAAAAAAAATGAAATACCTTCCAAAAAAACAAGATCCATGACCTACAAATAAACAAATCAGGAGGCACACACCATTTGATAAGCAAAGATCAAGAAAATGGTCCGGTTTCAACTCATATGCATGGAACGTAAAGAAGTTAAAAATAGTTATTTGGATTCGTAGTCGTGATTGAAGCCACTCCATTGAAATCACAAGCATTTGGATCCCTTCCATTTTGTAGAAAGTAATATTCAAATGCATACGTTGCATAAGAAGCCACATCATTGGGATCATAGCATGGTTGCCCCTGTGCCAAGCGGAACAATCGACCTTGCTCAATCCATAGGCCAAGTCGAGACCTACCTTCACCATTTTCTTATCTGCTCCATTTTTCGCTGCGTAAAACGTCAAGACACAACTTTTATTACTTCCGCCTCTCCACCTAGATCCAACAACACCTTCAGGGATGCTGTAAGATCTACTAGCTGAATCTGAGTTGCAGAAAGCAAAAGAACAAGAAAAACTGTTCATTAACTGCATTGAGTCACCAACCTTAATGAAGAAGGAAGAATGATCGCGATTGTTTCATCAAATAAACCCATATAAATCCCACCAAATATTTCCCAACCTCTAGCAGTCAATATCTCATTTCAAATATGAATGCATAGCCTCTTTGTGCACAGGAAAAAACATAATATTCTCACATAAATAAGGCTAAATTGCTAAGTACTACTCAATAAATAAAGTCTAGCATGGTCTCCAAGTTTGGGGTTTGTTATCAAAATGAAAAAGTAAATAATTTCAAAATGAAAAAGTAAGTATATAAGAAAATTATTTCCTGCAGTAAACTAATTTAGGGATAAAATTAAACCATGATATTGTTGAATTCCAATCATTTCCTCTCCTAAAAACAAGTACATTGAAAAATACTCATACACAATACTCTAAACTACTGAGAAACATTGAAATTGCAGAGTGGTATATTAAGAAATAGAGGAAATGAATGAATCCAAAACGCAGTAAAAAATGCACAAGATGAAGGCGAAAAGCACAAGCAAATTCACAAAAGGAATATCACTCTCAACCCTTTCATATCACACCAAACTTTGTTGATGGAATAAGAAATGCATCAAGAAAACAACAGCAACCAACCTTAAGTTTCTTCATGCAGATTCTGGTGTTGAAGCTGGAAAGATTATTTTTCATGAATGAAATGAATTCATGAACTCCGACACGCAATCATTTTTGTCTTTAAGTATCACCATTAGCAAGGATAAACACTGGCAGAGTCAAATAACCTGCAACTCAACAATTTTTAGCACAGTTCTTTCAATTAACAATAAGAAGAAATACTAGACTCGTGAATAGAATTTAAGTGAACCCCCATTATCTTCCAACGGGGCTAAAATCACTATCAACCTCCGTCCTTTATTGATTATGAATATTGGCAGTAGTACCTTGATGAAGCTTTGTTTCACAAAATTTCATAAACAGGAACAAAACTGAACTTTTGAATCAATGTAAAGAAATCTTTCTCAGATAAAGTCGTTCTGTGTCTTTCTGTTACATAGCTTTCTTGTTATAAATAATTCTAGAAACTAAAGAAAAAATCAAGTAAACTAAAACTCACCAATAAATCAATAACAATTAATCTGAAAGTTAATTTTTACATCTTAAAATCAACAAAAGGAATGATCAAAATCCAAAAAATATTGATGAAAACCCATAAACTATTCACCACAAAAAATTGAAAACGTGAGGGAAAACCTGTAAAGTCGGAGAATCTTTCAATTAATAAGAAGAAGAAATACTAGACTCGTGAACACATAGCATATCACCTGAATTATGACCACAAAGGCTGATTGGTCAATATTTGAGCCTGAGATTGTCAATTGGGATTTAAAGCTAGTGATGTTCATGATCTTTCACATGAGGATGATAGTTTGAATAAGGCGAGTTACTAGCACCAGCCTCCTTGGTGAAAGATTCTCTGCCCGCTAGTCAGGGTGAGGACGACGGTCGTTGGGCGTGGTGAGAAAATTACCGCCATTGATTGGAGAAGAATTGCTCGCATGGAGACAATGGAATGGCAGGGCTTCAGTTAAACCGATGAAGATCCAATATGCTTCTAATCCGACTTGTGACCCAAAAAAATCCACGTAGTTTTTAGATTTTTCTTATATTGAATCTCAGCCACTAGATTATTTTCTTTCAACGACTCAGATTTGTTGTCACCTAACATAAGTATTCTCACATGATCATAATTTTCCTATTTTATATCTATATTTATAACTATAGTCTATCTCTCGAAAGACGGTCTTTCCATAAGTTATGAAAAACTAAGTTTAAACTGCAAATTAAATGAAATCATGATAAAAGTTTGGGGTTGCATTAATCGGGTCATAAACTTATAACTACTACATGTTGTATAATAATTTTTAATATTTCAATGAAAACCTTTTACCTTTTTATTATTCTAAATAACCTTGTATTGTCATATGCCTATAGAAGGGTGGTATTTTCTAAAATTTTGATAACTACTTTTACTATTTTCCCACAAAAGATACATATATTTATAACTTTGATAAAATAATTATTAATTATTTATCAATAGATCATATTCTTAATACTATATGTTTGAGTTGAGTTGGTGGATGGCGCGTAGGATATCCTAGTTGTTACTAAGTGAGTTGACGGCAATTTTTCATGGCAGCTCCTTGGTTTATCTCTGATTACCTTGGAAAATGTAGGTAGTGGATGTACATCCGCCACCTGACCTTTGCCTAGAATGCAACTATAAATTGATGGTGATACTTGGTTTCATTGAAACTAGTTTTGGCAGCTCTTTGGTTTACTTAGGGTGACCCTCGGTTTTCTTGTAAACCTCGGTTCCTCGGTTCGCCACCGAACTCTTTAGGCGCAGATGTGAATATGTTCCTAAACACGACCTAGTATGTAACTTGATATAATTTGACGGAAGTTTTGTCGCTTGCAATGGAACTATCGGCAAAGGGTTTTGAAATTGGATTTATCCTTACATCAAGCCCAGCCTAGTTATAACTATAGAATTGACGGTTAGAAACATCACGGTGATTCCATTTTCAGGTGGGCAACAGGTGTGAATGGATATTATAGCGTGGCAGGTTGATTGGAAAAATGCTTGGCATGGCTCGGTTAGTGCACCAAAAGAAAATAAAGACCAAGAGCAAAATTGGGTTTTGATATTATCAATTCACAGACATATTCTTGGTCCCCAATATACTTGTGTTCATGCTCAGGTACATTATGGAAGAAGGACTTGTTACATCGACAAGGTAAAGAAGGATGTCTAACTAGGTGATATGGAAGTAATAGAATAGTCACTGGTTATGAAATATTGGTTTGGCTCTATAAAACTGTTGGTTTAGTTAGAAGCTTGGTACATTTATTTTTTCCAATATCACGGATAGTCATGGACTAAAAGTGATTTGGAAATTAGTTGATGGTTTTAACTGGGAGTGATGGCTAAACTTGTATTTTGGTTTATTGGTTGAGTATTAATATTATTTTTTACAAAACTTATATATATAACTAAATATAAAAAAGGATTACTATATATCAACAAATATCGAGTTATTTTTTAAAAAAATATTTAAATATATTATCATATTAATAAATATATTATTTTTTGAATGCATTGTGTGTAATTTTTATATAGATATAATTATTTTATCACTTATTTAAATTATTAATAACATTAAATCTATCATTTTCTTTAATAAATCTGTGCATCGGCACAATATTATCTAGTTTATTAATATTCGATTTCTATCGCATATAACTCGAACGCCACATTTAATTTATTTTATTTGACACATGACTAATTCCAAAGGTGACACGTGACAAAAGTGGCTTGGCTAAGAGTTACTCTTTTAGTAAGATGTATATATACATGCATAGAATATGACTTGACTTTCTGTATAAAAATAAAAATAATTAAAATTTGATTTTAATCAATCATCGACCTTTCATACATATCGTTTACATGTGTCAAATTTTGACTGAAACTTTGATGTGACCTAGATGGTGACCCTTCATAGAACTTTGGTCTTTAATTTTAACTAGTTTAATCAAACTTATATAGGACGTGTGAATTATTATTTTTATAACATTTGACAATAAATATTTTTAAAATAATATTTAACAATACTACTCTTCAAATTATATTACATCAAATTCAAGTAATTAAGAGATCATATACATTTCTAATGTACATTAAATTTATCATATAATATTTATAACAATATAATAAAAATAATAGACAATGTAATTATAAAATATAATTCAATTTTATGTTTAAAATCATAATTTACTTTATCTTCAATATTTTTATTTTAAATTTTTATTATTCAAAAAAATTAACTAACCAACAATATAGTATAATATTTATTTTAATTGACACCCATGAGCTATCAATGTCTTAAGGTAAATATTATTTGATAAATTCAATCTTGAATTTGTACATATTTTTGTGATTTAGTCTATATATTTATAATTTATTCTCTGAGAAATTTTACTTTTGGATGTTATTTATACCCTAAAAATGAATTTATGATTTTTTTAAAAGTTGTTTTAATCTAAATATTAGTTTTAATTAGTGTTTGGTTGCCTTTTTTTAAAAAATATTTGTAATACAAAGATTTTACTTTCATGTATAAAAAAATTAACCGTACGCTGATTTGGCAAGGAGCGGGCCTCAAATTGATAGTCTGAATACATAAGGTCATGTTGACAATGTCGATTACATTTTCATGCACGTCATTGACCCCTTATCTGACCCTTGTATTGGAAAATAAATTTAGCTTTGAGAGTTAGTTAATCTGACGTGGCAAGAGGAGTTTATTTTATTGAATCCCGCATTGGAGATGATCTAAGCCTATCTCCAATGCAATTGGAGTTACCCATATTTATAAGATAAATGTGGAAAATTTTTATTGGTTCTTTCTTTCACCTTCAATCTGACGTCACATTGAAAGTTTTAACTGCAGGTCTCTTTTAGAATTTTTTCTCCAATCCAACCTTCAGATAGATAACAATTCGCTGACGTGTAAATAGCCAAAAACAAAATCTTTCCCGGTAAAAAATTTCATCACGCATTCATCGATCTACTTTTTTCATCGCATTCATCAAGTTATCAATTTCTCAAGGTAAAAAATATGTTATGACTTCAATGTTGCGTTATTACCCTAACTCTAATTTTTAAATTTAGATTTTATACTGTGTTTGCACTTAAAGAAAGTGACAAAAAAGTGTTTAGCTAACATTTTGTTGGTCTTTAATATTAGTGCAACAAAATGTGAACCTGCACACATTTTTTTGTTGGAGGAGGGAAGAATGTTTAGTTACTTACAGTAACTCTATGTGACTAGTTTTAATAAATGACTAAAATATGCATTCATGTAGTTAACAAAATATTAAATGAAACTCCACAAACAAACTCTACTGATATACTCTTCAAGGGAGCTTAAATATATCTATTAAAAAGAAATGAAAATCATCACGGCCATCTAAAGAAAAACTAAAGAATAAGAGGAGTTCCATCACTATTAATGACTTATGCATGTCGGTGGACAACAAACCATGGCCGGGATCTTCAATCTCACTCCTTGTGCACTCGACGAAAACATCTTGTTTCTTATGCAATTGAAATATAGCTTCCAATATCTCTTCCATATCTAACTTTTAAAGGGAGGCGTTGTTGTTGGAAGACCATTCTCCCCTTGGATAGGGTTAAGATGGAGCTTGTCCACCTAGATTGTACCCTTGAACTTGATTATCCTCAAGCCAATGGAAGTTGGGGTGATCGCGGTACCTAGGGTTGAAGGTATTTCCGTAGGGGTCTTGTCTTTCACTTCCTTATTTCCCTCAAAACCCTTGCTATTATTGTCCCCTGCCGAATTATTTCCTATTGCCACCATTGAAGTCCAATGCCTTCACTTCCTCCAAGCCTTCAACCATTTGAGGAAAAACGTTGGTGTGATGATCTAGACTACAAATGCCACATACCTTTACCTCTCCCTTTCATAAATTCCTTCATCATAGAAGCAAGAGCTTGGACTTGATCTTCTAGCTTGAGAGATTAAGAGTTCTCATCTATGGTCTTCACTCGATATCTTGTACTCAATTTCCTCATTCCATTAGCCATTTCTTCGAAGAGTAACATGGCATCCCTCGGGAATTTTTTGGGGATTGAACCATTGAAAGAGACATTCACCATTTACATGTCATCATCATACAACCGTTCGAAGAAATAGTATACTAAATCCCACTCCTTAAATAGATAATATGAACAGCTTATCAATAGCCTCTTGAATCGTTCCCAATACTCATAGAGGGATTCATTTGTGAACTGAAAGATGTTAAAGAGCTTCTTCTTCAACCCCACAGACTTTGAAGTAATGAAGTATTACTCAAGAAATATGCACTTCATGTCAATCCAGGAGGTGATACAATCGGGTGGAAGGTAGTACAACCAATATTTGGCCACATCCCAAAGTGAGAAGGGAAATGACCTAAAATTATAGTCCTCCAGAGAGACTCCCAGTGGTTTCATATTGGTACAAACTAGATGAAACTCCGACAAGTGCTTGTTTGGATTTTTGCCAGCCATTCCACAGAAAATTGGCAAACACTGGATCATGACCCTCTTAAGCTTACAGGTAACATTGGGTGGCATGGGTGAGAACAAAATACATAGGGGTTGATTCTCCAAGTTCGGAGCCATCAACTCCCTAAGTGTGCGATTATCTTTAGCCATCTCTATAGATTCTTCAACTATAAAAGCTGGTTCTTGTTGAACCCTCCCTTTAGTTCTCCTCCTCCTTCTTCTCCAACTAACTACGTACTCCGTTAGATATTTTAAAGTCCCTAAGTTTGGGGCACGGGTATGTACCATAGAAAGAAGCCAAATATATCCAAATAGAAGAAACACTAGCAAAAGGATTACAAGTACACATATTACTATCAAAAAGGCTCAACAACATAAATCAACGAAGAATAAAAACAAAAACAACACTATGCAAGTTAACTACTAGACCTTTAGACTAACATCTCCGGAAGCGGAACCCGCCCCTCCTGATGTTATTAAACTCGAGAGGAGAAATATTAAGGATCAAAGATTAAAAAATATTAATGGTTTCTCCCGTTCCTACTACTATGCTACAAAAAAGTGTATATAGTGACAAGACCGAGATCGTCCACATAGATGTTAGGAATCTAAGAGTCAACTACACATGTCTGTGATTGGCTCGTCAATCTGATCACTCATGCGGAATAATCAGTGTTGGTAAAACAGGATTTGGGGGGTGGTTGCTAACAACTACTAACATGCAATTAACACGAGAATAAACTATGTAAACTAGCTCTTGGGGTGTATTTGTGTAGCATGATCAATGTTGCTTCGATCCTCGAATCTATTACATAAAAGAACTACAAACCTATTCTAGTGTTTCTGACTCGTGGTGTGGTCGATCGTAAACACTTCCTCATACCTGTCACGTAGGGTGCGCATGTAATCTTCCATCGGTACCGTTTCCGTAATTAGAGAGAATAGTATTTGGCATTAGGTACATTTGAGGAATCTCATACCTACTCTTGATCAAACCTACTCTTAAACCTAGAGAGAAGAGTATTCGACATTAGGTAAATACAAGGAATCTCAAAGAACCTAGAGAGAAGGAAGAGTATTTTATTTCTCTAACATACTCTTGAAGTCTAAAAATTAACATAAACCTAAACGCTAGTAGAAATAGGTCCATATATATAGTAGTAGGGAATTGGGCATTGAAAATGGCACAAAATAGCCCTAAAAATCCTAGCAGCCACAATTTACGCGGTCAGAGGAAAACGACAAGTATCGTACAACATTGTGCTGGCGTGGGCAGTGTAGGGTCAAGTCAGCACGGGCTGCAATGACCTGCATAGGCCGTCGGTTGGTATCATATTTTGAACTTCTGATTTGCGCCCCCCGTGTCGTTTGGCCCAGCTCGTCGGCTGGAAGGAACTTTTATCAGTTGAACGGCGTGGGCCGTGTCATTTTTCACACCCCATGGGCTGGTAATCACTTTTGGAATTTGAAATGGCATGGTCCGCATAGGGAGGTAATCGTCGTATCTCTCAAAGATATAATTTATGAGCCCTAAATGCTTACTAAATACAATTAAGTAGATAGTGGTAAATCGGGGTCATCCACAAAAATGAGGGATTTTCCTAAGGGTTTTAACATATAAAGGTGAATACTACACTAGATATAGAGATATGCATATATATATATATACATAACCTTGTAAAGAGGGGGGGTTTTGGTTGGTTTTTCTAAGTTATGAATTTAAAGACAAGTTAACTAGCAAGCGATGAAAATCTACTAAATATGCAACAAATTACTAAGAAGAGATTAAACACAAATTATGGGACCTTGGACGCAATTGATTTCCATTTCCAAATATCTTATGTATCCTTGAACATACAACCTATTCAATACTTTTACTACTTGTAGTAAAGATAAATATTCTATCCCTGTTTGATAGTAGTTTATAAAAGTGAATTCGACAGCTCTTGCTAAACATCACTAATGGCTCCTTTATTCGATAAACATCTAAAAGTATCTCATTAATGGCATTAAGTATGAGGAATCAACAAGTTTGGTAACACTTACAAATACTACACCGTGTCTAAGCATTGAACCAATTCATGCATTTACACAAGATTAGTAAAAAACGTTCAACGTTCATAGACTTCTCCCTTTTTCTACAAAAAAACAAACATGACAAAGAATTCGACATGATTACATCCATATAGCATTTATCAAATCATCAACCATATTAGAATTTCTAATTCATGCGCTTGGATTCCATATCAAAAGAGAGGAAAATTAGCTACTTTCTCCTGACCCTAACAAGCAATCATACAAGCATTTCATATACTCAAACTTCCAACACCATTAATGTATTCAACAACCAAATTAATAGCATAATAAATACACAATGGCAAAGAATTAAATAGCTCACATATAGTTCTCAAGACATGGGCTAGGGAGACTAAATCACTTGCTCCCAAGACTAAGTTTAGCTCCTAAAATTCATACTAAACAATAATAGCAATTCAAATGTAGAATCAAGATGAAAATGGTAGAAAACTAGGGTTTTAAGAGCTGCAAGTCGGGAAGAAGAAGTTGTTCTATAAAGAGAATAAAGGGTGCTCTTTATAATACAAAAAAGAAGGATAAAGGGTTTTGGCCACCTGTTTGTCGCGACTCGCGAATAAGATGTCGTGACTCGCGACTGGTGAGCAGAATTAGAGCATTGATTTTTCTTCTTCTTCTAGTTTCTATATTTCTCTCAACTTTACTTCTTCTCAAAACTTAAAAAGATGAACTAAATGGTCTTCAACGGTCTTCGGTCTTCAAGTCTCGATGTTTTTTCTCCGCCACACAAAATGCATTAGAAAAGTCTTAAAAGCGTGAAAGCCGCTCTTAGTTCTCGTAAGTGAATTTCAAGGTAAAACACGAGTTCTAGATAAAAAAAGAGCAAAAAAGTGAATCCAAAAAGTCCCCAAAATATCGCCATAAAATGGACACGTCACAAGCCCATACTTAGCCATTTAGAGCGAGTTTGGGACACGTAACGCACTGCATGCACGGACCTGAACGGCCCATGTTGAGGGGATGTTGCATGATCCGTGTTGGCTGGAACGGGCCATGCTAGCCACCCCCAAGGCTCTGAAATCTTGGCTTGGCACGTGTTGGGCCTCGTGCCAACCATTTGGTCAGCCGATTGATTCGGCCGGTTAGCGCCGTCTTCCGTTCTTGACCTTCTTGAACTTCAAATCCATATTTTCCTGCTCAATTCCACCTACTACCACACATTTAGGTCTGTGGCCTTCAATCTACTACCAACTTCACGAAAAGCCTTCAATATCTTCTAGCATTCTTGCGAATGGCCTTTAAATATCTTCTACCACCCTCGCGGATGGTCTTCTATAAAATGATGTAAAAATAATCACGAGAAACATACTTGTAAGATCACAAAGTATAATCATGTTTCTCGTGAATACAATGTTCCATTAGCTTCAATTAAGTCTACAAAACGCAGGGTTTAGACAAGAAAACCAGTAACAGTCATCTAAACCCTTTGTCGTGTAAATCTAACTAAAAGTAATAATCAAACAAATAAATAAAACATGATAATAAATGTTTTGAATGCATTGGTTAACACATGTATATAGGTTCACATCACCTTCGCTTCACTTGGGGGGGGGGTAACAGAGATATAATTGATTTAGAATCAGGATAAGAAAGGAATACCCTTTCTGATTGGTTTTGAATATATCCTGTTCCATATTTTTTTTGGCTTTGTATACCCTTTCTACTCACTATATATCAACAAAAATAGCCACAATCATTTATGGATTTTAATTTCTATCAGTATTCCCCCTTGACTTGCTGGACAACAATTTGGGAATCGCTGAATATCTCAAGATCTTGGACATTAAGTTCTCTGGCAAGCCGAAGGCCGATTATCAGTGCTTCATATTCGCCCTCATTTTTTGTGGCCTTAAAGTCAAAGTGTAGTGTGTATGGGTGGTCTGTTCCCTCGGGACTAGTGAGCAATATACCTACCCCACTTCCCCCCCTCCCCGAGTGCGAGGACCCACCTACATAAAAATTCCATATCTCATCGACCTCTTGTTCTCTTTCGACCTCGATTACTTCCATGATTGATCAACCTTTAGTTTAAAGAACATCAATTTCCATGGCACCCCCATCAAGTAAGAGGTGTTGATAAAATTCACGATCTTCCCAGAATTACATTGTAAAGGAAAATGACATCAATAATGGCGAAGATGCATTCCATAATTACTTCCTGATCACTATTTGCAAAACGAACGGGCAAGTTTATTATCCCTAATGGGAGCACCATTTTCCCAGTGAAGCTTGACAGAGGTGAAATGATTCTTTCAAAACCAATTGGTCAAAACAGTTGGGGAACATGACTACTACCCCACTCCTCTCATCCACGAACACACTTTTCACATAGAAGTATCCAATCATTTCATAGATCACCATGGGATTCGCATGTGGGGTCTTATTAGGCATGGGATCTGTTTCTGAAATGGTTATGGTTTCATCAGTTCGAAGCCTCTTTCGTTGAGGCTCGCCGATAGGGACGTATTGGGATTTGGCTTTGAAGACTATGTTCGAGGACTTTTTTCTCAGAAATCTATTGATTCAGATGATCACACGATTAGAACCACCCTTGTTTCCATCTTCTTAACCGTCCTGTTTACAATTTCAGTCTCAGTCTTAAAATGATGACATTCTTCTATATCATTACTGTGGTCATTATGGTGATAGCAGAATTTGCTCAAGCCCCACTTCAAGGTTGTGCATTTCATGGGGGGATCCTGAACAATCCCCGATGAATGGAGTGGATTTTTTCAAGATTTAGTCAAGGGGGTACATCCCTCAATGCTCGATCTCGAGGCTTCTGCCTTATCCGACCAATACTCCAAGGTTTTTTCCTATCTTACCGTCATTATATCACCATCTCTCTTTCTCTTGAACACCTCCTTGACCGTTGAGTATTGTTCGACCACCTCTTGCACTAGCTGCAGGTTTCTGGGGTCTTCGAGACCAACTTTTTATACGAGTCTGGGTTACTCATCCCATTCGTGTAACCTAGAATTACTCAATCTTCTTTGCGGTCGATCTCGCTTTAGATCTTGTCCACATATCGATGGTAGAAAGCCTCAGTGGATTCCCCTGGCCTCTGTTTGCTCTGATATAGCTCAGGTAGATTTTTATTAAATCATTTCTTGTAGAAACACTAGCTAAATAAAGCTCTTCCGAAGTCTCAGAAAGAATACAACGACCACTTTCCCAAATTTTTGAACCATTCTTGGGATTTCCCACTGAGGTATCTCCCTAACAACTTATAGATTAATTTCTCATTGAAATCTTGTGAGTTCATAAGACTGAAGAAGGTCTGCATGAATTCTCGATGGTCAGTATCTGCACTCTAAGTGAGGGGTCATTCAGGTGTCTTCAATTATATAGGCCATCGAGTTGCCATGATCCAAGGGATAAAGAGCGAAGCTGCTACTTGGCTCGAATAACCAATCAGCTTGTCCAGCACCCTCGTCAGGGCATCACCTACATCGTTTCCCTGCTTGCCCATTCTGAGATATACAAATGGATTCCACATCTGGGAAGCTCCTATCGCCAAGATCTGGTGCATTTTTTGAGAATCCATGTAACCAATCTAGGGTTCTCTTGTTATAGGGTGGTTGTAATAGGGTTGCTGCCCTTGGAGATAAGGGCCAGGGATAGAATTCTCTCCCTAAGGCTGTAGATGAACTTGGCCCTCAAATCTTAGATATTGCTCTGCCGATTGGGCCATCAAATGAGGAATCTCAAGGTTTTCTGAAAGTGGGGTCGATGCACGTATAGAGTAGGCCATCGCCTGCCCCAAACCTGGGAAGGAAGGTTGTGGTCGATCCTAAGCATATATTCTCGGGAATGCAAGATAGGATACCCTAGGGATAGTTTCTGACTTGGGCCTCACTTTTTTAACCAAAGGCATCGATAATAGAGCCCCAAAGGTCATTGGGTGATCCTTTTGTAGAGCGTCGAGGAACCGGAGTTGAATTATATGGCCCTAAGGTTTTGCACTTGTTGCGTAAAATCTTGCTGGGAAAAGGGTGACTCGCCTCTGGTACCACGATTCGCACAGAGAGTTGTACCGAATGCTTCGATCATGGAGTCCACCGAAACCTCTGTGAAATGTGGCTCAGCTTCTCTTTGTTGGTTTTACGGTTGGCTTCGTGAGGCTAGGGCGGTGACACCACCTACCTAGGGCTTGATGCTGACTTCCATGCGCCTAGAAGGCCCTATAGTTTTGATCTAAGACCCCTCTGCTAATGTGGCTATCGGGATCTGGTTGATCATCACCATAAGGGAATTGACACCAACGTTTTGGACCGTGGAGGATTAACCATCTATTTTGCTTTATGACCTTTATTCCCCTGTATGTGGACTGTACTTTTTCACCGGCGCCTACATTTTTTTCATTTCACTCGTTCACTGCTACGGAAAGTGCTTGTCGTAGAAGCGAACATGAACAACGAAACTCACAATCTGACTTGACGGTCCCACTGGGCATGTCAATTAATGCATTTTGGAATCGCCTAAAACACAACATGGTCCACTAATCAAAATATGCAAGAGAGATCCCCCGGAGGTATCCAGGGGCTAGGCTCTCTGATGGTAAAATTAGGTCTTTCCTTAGAAAGAAGTGAATAGGGAATGAAAGATTGGGTGAATAGTGTTACATGTGGTTTTATATATGACGGCCTCCTTTCTAAGTTGAATTAGATAGGGCTAGTATTTGTTTTCTTGTGGAGTAAGTACTAGGGTTTACTATCATGATGGGTTGGCCCAATAAGCACTGTCCAAGGGATAGTAAACATTGGACTAACCTTATACTAGCTTATAGGTTAATATCACTCGGGCCAATTATTGATAGCTTACTCGAATCATATGGTAAATAGAAAAAAATTGTGAGTTTCGAATCATATTGATAGCTTATCTCTCGTGCATACAATGAGTCCGAGATACATATATGTTGGCATA
Source organism: Rubia occidens (assembly GCA_032360425.1). Classification (NCBI taxonomy): domain Eukaryota; kingdom Viridiplantae; phylum Streptophyta; class Magnoliopsida; order Gentianales; family Rubiaceae; genus Rubia; species Rubia occidens. The sequence continues at coordinate 6,250 of JAUOBV010159600.1, read as the reverse complement.
ATGATGCTACAACTAAGAAATAAAAATACAAGTTCCCAAATGATGATAAGGAACAGGGAAATACTGTGAAAATCATGAATGACCATGAAGACAAACTCACTAGACCAATATCAAAATAAATCCGCTTCTACCTTTAACCTACAAGGCCTTCAATACAATCGAAAAAGTGGAGGTTTGAATCAAGTAACGATAACCGATGTGTAGTGAATTGACTTCCAAGACTGAAAGGATAAAAATTCTGATCGATAATGTACCGAAAAATTTTCTTGCCCTTCAATTAACCAACGGTAGAGTAGGAGAACCATTGGCATTCAGTAAACCAGAATCACTAGTCATAGTGTGCACCTAGCTATATGGTTACTCTGGCTTTCAACAAACCAGAAATGGTAGCCATAGTATACGGCTAACCGTGTGGTAGTTCCACCATTCAACTAACCAATGATAGAGAATTAGTCTTCGGCCTTCTTCCAACCAACGACAAAGAGGGAGCCTTTGGCCTTCAACAAACCAAAACAATTAGCCTTGTGTGGGCTAACAATGTATTGGTTCTGGCCAGCAAAAAACCGGAATCATTAGCCAAAGTGTGTGGTTAACCGTGTGATGATTGCTTCCTTCAGTTAACCAACGGTGTAGAATGAGTTTCCATTGGCATTCAACAAACCAGAAATATTAACCACATGTATGCGGTTAACTGTGTGATGGATCCGACCTTCTACCAGCAGATGACAAAAGAGAAGTCATCGGCCTTCAACATACCGGGACCATTAGCCATATAGTGTGACTAAAATTGTGATGGTTCCGGCCTTCTTCAAACTGGCTAATGATGTCGACCCTTCAGTGAAGCCATTAATAGACTCCAAACGAGAGAATAACAACTTCTACCATGTACACTCCTAAAATAAAGATAGAGGAGTGTTATTGGCCTTCAATAATGATCTCTTGGTAGTCACTAAGGTTCAATTGTAGGGCCAAGAGTAATGTTGACTGAAGTCTAGGTGTTCTCAGATTATCCCACAATGGAATCTCAAGAAAATGTACAGACCGGGCATAACTTCTTCCACGTACGCCTCGCGTAACGATTTTGTAACCGTTCATTCAACTTTAGGGAAATGGATTGGCTCAATGCCATTCCACATTTAAAATGTAGCACATGCAGATCGCGCAAGCCTGTCAGTTCCAGGTAACAACTTGCGATGATTTGTTTGATAAAGCATACGCTTAATTAAACAAATCACAAGCAAAGACCAAAAATGGTCAAATGAATATATTCCATCAAATCCAAGTAAAAGCCAGGTGTAGACTACATGATTACGCTAATCAAATAACCTATAGCCTACAATCAGAGTGATTGAGATGATAAATCCAAGATAGCTAGCTATGATTTTTTTCATTTTGCGCGAGCTAATCAAACAAACTATAACACAATTTGGATGGAATTCCGTCAATTCTAAAGTTACAAGTAGCCAAGAGACTTCTGAATAAACAAGTCTTATAACAATGAACTCAAGCAAAGTGCTCGGATTTTACGGCCATCAAAACATTTGGCCGTGTGCTCCCAGATTGGGTCAATGCCATGTCTAAAATGTATTCAGTTTAGAAGCCGAAACAAAATAATTGACATACCCATGCATCAAGTGTCGAACATGCTACGGCCTTGTGAAAGCATCAAAAGGAAGACGTATCATTCCCATGCATGCATACTTTGAGCTCCGTGCCACCCTTAATCTTCGTCCACACCAATTCAGCGACATACATTCAGATTTGACCAAACCATGTCATAGTTTATTGCATGGATACAGAATATTTAAATCTTAAAAACCCTTCAGCCATAGCATTAAAACCTTCGGCACCCACTTGAACGACCATACTTGCACTATTTTCCTTCTACGTATAGTGCAAGACTAGATGAAAAATAAATACCACCACCCGAGAACTCCAACCGATTAGGAAGTCCAATCGATTGAAAGATAACAGTAATTTTCGGTCAATATGACAATACCGCTTAAGTCCCGATCAAAAACACCATACAACAACGTCCACACCGTCAATTTCCCAATCATAAATTCCAAAAAAACAACGTTCAAAAACTTTTGGTCAGGATGCCTATACCGTCCAAATTTTGATCAGAAATCCCAAAAAACAACTACCAACAACTTTTGGTCAGTATGCTCAAGAAATCCAAAAACAACTCTCAGGCACTTCTAATCGGTATGCCCATGCCAACCAAGTTCTGATAAAAAACAATAAAAATCCGAAAAAACAAAAGATATGCAACAACCATGTTTCAACCATGTGAAACATCAAGAGCAAGACCCTTCTTCTCTATGCATGCGTTCTTTGAATTCCGTAGCATTCATCCCATCAGTGGCGTAGCCAGGATTATCAGAGTGAGAGAGCGATTTATACCTTAAATTTTTTCTTCATTTAATTGCATACACTAGATGTGGATTTATTTGTAAAATTTACAAATTTTATGGGTATTTATATAATTTTCTAGAAAAAAAATTAGTGGGGCAAAACTTTAAATATTTTTGAAATCTAAGCTATAAAAATAAAATAAAAAGTGGGTGGCAATTGCCACCCACACCAGAGTACTAGCTCCGCCTATTATCCCCATGCACTTCGGCTGAACCAATGTAGCCACAAACATTCAGACTTGAACAAACCATTTAAAATTGAAATGCAGGAATACACAAGATTCATAGGGTTAAAATCCAGTAACCTTCAACAATAGGATCACACGGCCATGCCAAAAACCGAATTAAACCCAAATTGGAAAAGGTTTTCATCAGGAAATAAGAGATTAAGAACCATGTAACAATCACGTTGAATGAAAATGAAGACCCCTAATGAGTTTGGCTGGTGTCCTTCATGTTCCACCCTATTCCTTTCGCCCCAAATATGATAAATCGAAGCCACTAGAGTTAAGGGGCCTAGTTTTTTCTTTAGCTTGGAACCTCTAATTTGCCTTTTTATCCATTTTCCCAAACTTTCAATCAACTCAGTTCTCCTTCTCAAGCGAATCTAGGCTCTCACTCTATCCCATTTCACTCACAAAATCACACTCAAAAAACAAATGATCATTAGTTTCCATATCCAAATGGCATAAGGAGCAAATATAGTCTTTTGGTTCACCTTCGCGATCATGATTTTTGTCTTTAGTGTGCTGCCCGTTAAAAGTACCAAGCCAAGTGATGAATGAGAATTTGGGCGGAATAAATCATTTCCACAAGGACTTATAAAATCTCTCTCTTGATTGATTCGGTTGGCTATAAACGTTCGGAAAAGCAGCCTTATGAAAATATTCTTAGGCCGCAGCAGTGAATTTGGACGAGCCTGCCAATTCGGCCATTGCATATTTTAATGCATTATTATTTCACCAACAATTCTCTTCAATTCATCTCTCAAAGTGCAGAGAATCTTGAAATAAAGAGAGCACCTCTCTTCAATTCGACCACTAGGAGCAATAGGATCAACCCGCCCTATGTAATCTACCTGCAAGTAGTGCCCCAATTTTAACTACGTAAGAGTATCATCAGATATTATCATCACTCTTATCTAGTTTTATTCTTTTTGTAGGGAAGATGTCGGAAGAATAAGATTGCTAGATCAAAAAAGAATATGAATCAACAAACCGGGAAGACTTCCTTAATTTGCTGAAATTGCCTATGAACTGGTATGGTTGATTTAATTACAAATTTCAAGCAATTAATCATAAACTTAACACCATGTACTTTAATTTTAGGAAAATAAACTCGATAACAAACCAAGTCTAGTTAAACTTTATGATGTTAGTCGATTACGGAAGAAAAAATTCCAGATAATTTTAAGCAGATATTTTTGACTGTCTTATGTTTCAAATTTTTATCTATTCCAAATACTTTGAGTTTATCTCTTTTTTCTTGAATTAAATTTTATAATTTTTCAACACTTCATCATGATATGTAATTTGAAAATTGATGTGCACAATTATGCACGTGTTAGCTAATGCATTTGACACATTTATTATCATCTTTTGTTTGGTTGATTGGTAGTTTTAGTTAGGTTAACACGACTAAGGGTTTAGACGATCATTATTGGTTTTCTTATCTAAATCCCGAGTTTTGTAGGCTTAATTGAAACTAATGGACACTTTGTATTCACGGGCACCTAGATCTTCTTTTTTTTAATCTCATTAGTAGGTTGCTCATGAGTACTTTTTTTAATCTTTTTGTAGAAGGCTTTCCGTGAGAGTGGTAGAAGATATCGAAGGCCATTAGCAAGGATGGTAATAGATTAAAGGTCACGGACTCCAAAGCATTGTAGTAGATGGAATTGAGGCCAAGAAAGGAGGATTCGAAGTTCAAGAAGGCTAAGGATGACACAGAGGGATTATTGTGCGAGGTTGCACGGAGTTCCGGAAAACATCCAAAGAGAATCAGCCCTTGAGAGTTGCACCACTAGATTTGTCTTCTCGAGCGTTATAAAAGAGACTACAAGAACTCCCAAATCTGATCAACGGCTCACTCACAGCAGAGCAAACAAGTCAGCTAGCCTAAACAGTCACGGCCAACACGGACCGCACAAGGCCAGTATGAGGGCTCAGTCTAGCAGTACCCGTATCAGCCAACACAGCTTATGTTAGGGGTCCTAGCATGAGCTGTGCCAGCCCCAGCACGGGCCATTCCAAATCATGTCGCCCGTGTGCCCAATTTCTTTTTCACTAAAAAATTCGGCTAAGTATGGGCACCGAATGTTCTGTTTCACACTGTTCGCATCGTTTCAAGTCACCAATGCCTATACCAGCCCATGGGGTATGAGAACGACACATCGCGTGCCGAGATACTGAGCAAAACAAGATTCCAGCCAATGGGATGCGCCGAACGACATGGGACGTGGATTTAAAGAACAAAAATGAAGTGTCGTCCGACGGTCCGTGCCAGTTGAAACGGGCCGCGGCAACATGAGGGTGGTCTCGGTTGGCACGGACTGTACCAGGTTCCAACCCCTACGCCGTTTGTGGTTGCTAGGTTTTTGGCCTTTTTTTGCCCTAATTTTAAGCCCAATTCCCTACTACTATATAATGGACCTATGTCTACTAGGATTTAAGTTTATGCTCATTTTTTGAATCTCAAGAGTAGGCTAGAGTGAGAAAATACTCTTCCTTCTCTCTAGGTTCTTTTCTTCTCCACTTTTTATTTTTCTTTTGCCCAAAGGTTTTAAATTAATGAAATACTTGGGTTCAATACTTAGGGAGTAGTTAATTTGTTTGGGGATAGTATTTTTATTCATGTTTTGATGTTTATTTTATGAGATTTCATTTATCAACCTATATCTATGTGCTTTTGTATTATTATGTTGGCTTGTTGGTAATATTCTTGTGAATTGAATTATTGTCACACTTAGTTCGCACACACCAAAGTCTACTTTCATGTTGTTGCACTATTGCTACCCCCGAGGAAAGAATTCTAAATGCTCTTGAGGTAACGATGAGTCCAGAACCGTGTGGGTGGGTGTGTGCACGTAGGTTGTCGTTGTTAACGTTACGATCGACCATGCTCTAGTTAGCCGACTATTCGGTCCGAAGGGTTGTAGGTAGAGATAGTTAACGTAGCAAGCTAGGATTACCTTTGTAATTCTAGAGTTATCGATAAGATGCCTACTTCCTTTGCCTTTGTAGGCCTAAGGATAGTGCGTTCGTAGTGTTCTGCCTAGGACTCAATTGCATGGGGGAGACTAAGACCTACATAATTAGCCATTGTCATTGTTGCACTCTCCTAGTTGCGGATGCGAGGCCGATGGAAGATTTAATACACCCACCCTTTTGTCACAAATAAGGAGAATTTTTTACCATTGTCCGCACTACGTGATACAACACTAGAATAGGCTTACTGCTATATATAATGAAATCGATGATCGAAATGACATTAATCATGTTACGCAACTATTCCGTGAGTGCTAGTTTATATATTTATTCTCGTGATCATTTGCATGCTGGTAGTTGTTAGTACAAATCCTCCCAATGACTGTTTTATTAACACTGTTTATTCCTAACGTGGTCGGATTGACGACCCGGTCATGGTTTTGTTTAGTTAATTATTAGATTCTTAATATCTCTATGGACGACTCTGGTACTTTCCACTATCTACCATTCTTGGTAGTATAGTAGTAGGAACTGGAACAACATATAAATTTCTATCTTTGATCCACAGTCCTCTCTCGCTTCAATTAGTGGATCTCCCGTGATTTATTAAGCGACGCCGGGAGGGAG